>CM065590.1:217701030-217877591 GCA_033119425.1 Bufotes viridis
TTTAACAGCTTTGCTTTCTCCTCGTCGCTCTTTGAAACTCCCCCCTCATTTATACTTTTTAAAGCGAACCTGTCAGCAGATTTTCACTAATTAAACCATTTACAGTACTTTATAGTTCATGCTGAGTAAGTCTCCAAACGTCTTTTTCATGGATTTCTGGGCCTTATATGTATGAAAAATTCACTTTATAAAATCCTGGTCTCTTGCGTCACAAGTCAAGTGAGAAGTCAAGGAGGCAGACCCTCCTTGACTCCCCGATGTGCCTCCCCCGTCCAAACCCCGCCTCTCATCCCCATAATTGACAGCACTCCTCCTGCCCGGGACCGCGCTGGTCTCGGCGGCGCATGCGCCGTCTACCTTCCTAGCAGCGCGATCCCGAGCCTCGCGCTTCACTCAGAGCGAGGCTCGGTATCGCGCTGCTAGGAAGGTAGACGGCGCACGCGCCGCCGAGACCAGCGCGGTCCCAGGCAGGAGGAGTGCTGTCAATTATGGGGATGAGAGGCGGGGTTTGGACGGGGGAGGCACATCGGGGAGTCAAGGAGGGTCTGCCTCCTTGACTTCTCACTTGACTTGTGACGCAGGAGACCAGGATTTTATAAAGTGAATTTTTCATACATATAAGGCCCAGAAATCCATGAAAAAGACGTTTGGAGACTTACTCAGCATGAACTATAAGGTACTGTAAATGGTTTAATTAGTGAAAATCTGCTGACAGGTTCGCTTTAACATTTATATAATTGAACAACATTTTAGTGTTAATTTTACTCTCTTTGGCGAATAATCTCTTGGTCTCTAGTTTGGCTGCTTTTATTTGTTTTTTACATGTTCTATTTTTTCCTTATAGTTTTTCAGTGCTTTCTCGCTACACTCCTGTTATAGTGATTTAAATGCTTTCTTTTTGTCATTTATTGCTTTCTTTACAGTTCTATTTATCCACATTGGTTTCTTTTTGTTCCTTAACCTTTTATTCCCAAAAGGTATGTACCGCTCACAATGAGATTTTAGAATGCGTTTAAAGCGAACCTGTCACCTGCTTTTTACCTCTTAAGCTGTTAACTGTACCTTATAGATCATTGTAACCTTGTTTCCAAACAGGTGTTCTTCGTTTTTCTGGGGTTTATATTCCTGAAAAAATCACTTTATAATCTCCTGCTCTGCTGCGTCTGAAGTCACCAGACAAGTCAAGGAGGCAGACCCTCCTTGACTGCTGGATGCGACTCCCCCGCCCTAACCCCGCCTCTCATCCCTATGATTGACACTAGCTCTTCTGCCCGGGACCGCGCTGGTCTCGGCGGCGCATGCGCCGTCTGCCTTCATAGCAGCGCGATCCCGAGCCTCGCGCTGAGTGAAGCGCGATCCCCTTGCTAGATCGCGCTTGCGCCCTTCTCTCCTCTCTAGCCGGGCCGCTGGTGAAATGCAGATCACTCAGCGCGAGGCTCGGGATCGCGCTGCTATGAAGGCAGACGGCGCATGCGCCGCCGAGACCAGCGCGGTCCCGGGCAGAAGAGCTAGTGTCAATCATAGGGATGAGAGGCGGGGTTAGGGCGGGTGAGTCGCATCCAGCAGTCAAGGAGGGTCTGCCTCCTTGACTTGTCTGGTGACTTCAGACGCAGCAGAGCAGGAGATTATAAAGTGATTTTTTTCAGGAATATAAACCCCAGAAAAACGAAGAACACCTGTTTGGAAACAAGGTTACAATGATCTATAAGGTACAGTTAACAGCTTAAGAGGTAAAAAGCAGGTGACAGGTTCGCTTTAAAGATATCCCATTTTGTGCTTTGTCCCAGTTAGTTAGGCCTATGGCCTCTCTTAGTTGGATAAATTTTGTTTTTTTGAAGTTTGGTATTTTTGTTCTTTCCTGTAGAAACGCTCTTTTGAATAATAATTGGAAGGTTATTACTTTATGGTCACTATTTCCCAGGTGTCCACCAACCTGCACGTCTGTTGTTCTGTCAGGTCTATTGGTTAATACTAAGTCCAGTATGGCCGTCCCTCTAGTCGGGTCCTGAACCAGTTGGGAAAGGTAATTGTCTTTGGTTATTGCCAAGAACCTGTTTCCTTTATGCGATGTACAGCTTTCAGTTTCCCAGTCTATATCTGGGTAGTTGAAGTCCCCCATAATAACGACTTCATTATGATTCGCAGCCTTATCTATCTCATTTAGTAATACATTTTCTGTGGACTCTGGTATATTAGGTGGTTTATAGTCAACTCCTATTAGTAATTTATTATTGTTTTTGCCTCCATGTATCTCTACCCACAGTGACTCCACATGTTCATGTCCCTCACTTATATCTTCTCGGAGTGTGGGCTTTAGACAGGACTTTATGTAAAGGCAGACCCCTCCCTCTCTCCGGTTTTGACGATCTTTTCTAAACAGACTGTATCCTTGTACATTAACTGCCCAGTCATGGTTATCATCCAGCCATGTCTCCGTTATTCACACTATGTCATAGTCCTTCTCACACATCACTAATTCCAGTTCCCCAGTCTTGTTAGTCAGGCTTCTGGCATTAGTATACATACATTTGAGAGGTTTATGTATATTTTTAACCCTACACCTTTCCATCTGAACTTTTCTAGTCCCTCCTTCCATTTCTCCCCCAGTCCCACTACCTTGCCCCTGGTCTCTATCTGCACTATCTTCCCCTCCTGTAATGTAATTTCCCTCCCCCCCCAGTCCCTAGTTTGAACACTCCTCTAACCTTCTAGCCATCTTTCTCCCCAACACAGCTGCCCCATTCACCATTGAGGTGCAGCCCGTCCCTACGATAGAGCCTGTAGCCTACAGAAAAGTCAGCCCAGTTCTCTAGGAACCCGAACCTCTCCTTCCTACACCAGTTCCTGAGCCACTTGTTAACCTCTCTAATCTCCCGCTGCCTTTCTTGTGTGGCTCGTGGTACAGGCAGTATTTCAGAAAATACTACCTTTGAGGTCCTTGCCCTAAGATTTTGACCTAAATTCCTGAAATCATTTTTAAGGACTCTCCACCTACCTCTAACTTTGTCATTGGTTCCTATATGGACCATGACTGCTGGATCTTCTCCAGCCCCTCCCAGTTATCTGTAATGGTGGTTGCTGGTTTAGGAGAACAAGGCAGGTTCTCTTTCAGTATTTTGCAAGTAGAAATTATAGCATCTACTGAGTTTCAAAGGAATAGTACCTGGGGCACATTTGTAAACTATCATTGTGTTTCTGTTAATGGTAATATTGTTTTAGTTAAACCTCTACTGGATTGAAAAGTACCAGCATCTAACATTTTACTTTACTGAATATATGTAAAAATCTAATTGAGGATAAGCAAGCTCATGGAAATTAGGGTGCAGCCAAGGTATTCTTCTGTGACTGTCAGGAGTCATCTGCTTATCTCTACTCTGTCCGACTGGAAAATTAAAAAGTCACTATAGATTTTATAAATCAGATTGTATTGGTTTTTGACTATTCATATTCATACTCCTAATAACAGACGTGTACAAATAGCTGCAATCGATGAAATTTGGAAGCAAAGACTGAGGTCATTACTGAATAAAAAATGAATAAACAATCTTCAGCAAAACCTGTTAAGCAAAAATCATTTGATCCAATTTTCAGCATAGATAATACTGGCAACTGTCATATTTGCATTTTACTGGGAGAAATAGATAAACAAGTAGACTTTGCCACACTAAGTAGGTCACCTAAAAATAAACCTGAAGCTTAAGACATTTATAGGCAGCTACGAGGGAAAATTAACTACTTCACTGCAAGTTTAAATGCAGATTTTTTTCCACTAGTGGTCCTTTTACATGGACCGATGTTGCAGGCAATTTAACGGTGCTTTCCATGATCCTTTCCACCCTGGTGCTCCAACAGTTTTATTCTGCTGCTACCCCCAATACTGTGCCCGCTGTGTTCTCCAATGCCCCCAAATACTATACTGCAGAAATAATAGTGCCATACATATACTCCCCCCATGGTAATAGTCCCCCCAAAAGTCTGACCAATAGTAATAACTAGAGATGAGCGAATTATATGTTATGAAATTCGTTCACTCTTTGTTTGTCTATGTCCCATTTCCGTTATGCATGAGAGGACTACCCTGCACAATAGAAACGGGACGGATCCGTTTTGCAGTGTGGTAATGGAATCCATAACGCAATTCTGCTTTTACCACCAAACGATGCGTGAACGAATTTCAAAATATGAAATTCCCTCATCTCTAGTAATAACGCTCTGCCAGAGAGCCCTCATTAGTAACAGTGACCCGAATAATGATAATGCTCCCCAAGAGTGTCCATCATAGAACTAATGCCGTCCCTCTCTATAGTGCCCAGTAGTATTAATGCCCCTAGTATTTACTGTTTAACGCCCCCTTTTAGTGCCCCAGTAGTTATAATGCCCCTGTAGTTCCCCCACTAGTTATAATACCCCATATAGTGCCCAGCAGTTAAAATGTCCCCCTATAGTGTCCCCAGTAGACACGAAGTCCCTTTATAGTGATCTAGTAGAGTCCCAATAGTTGTAAGGCCCCTGACCCCAGTAGTGCCCCAGCAGTTATATTGCATATATTTCCCCAGTGGTATGTCCCCCAAGAGTTATAAGTAAAAGAAAAAATCTAATAGTCACCTCATTCCCGGTTCCCACCACCATTTGCGTTGTGGGCCACAGGATCCTGTCGACCTGTGTCCTGGAGCAGGCAGTCACTATGATGTCATTGCCCAGCCTAAACCATTGATGCATTCTTTAATAGGCTTCAGGCCTAGTGGCCTGTGGCCTATAAGAGTGATTTACGGCAGGTTAGGGAGCCACTGACCCGCCACAATATTCAACCGTATCACTATCCTCAGCATGACAATACAATTGAATGTGTGGCGGTCATAATGTTGAATGCCCTGGATGTTTTGGCCTAGTGACACCCCTGCCATTTGTAATGCCTTGATGGCAGCCCTGGTCTTCATGGATTCAATAGTCTAAGGTGCACATTGTAACAACACAAAACAGTCACTTGATACAAATCAGGAGAAAACATTTCACACGTCCCAAATATCTTGCTCCTCGACCAGTCTTGCTCCTACCTTGTTCACAATATCTGGAGATCCACATGCTATAGTCCACTGATAAAAAAAAGAATATAAATAATGCACAAGAGCATTGAAAGAAAACAATGAATATATAGTGTATTTTTCACTCTATAAGATGCACCTAGGTATTAGAGTAGGAAAATAAAGAAAAAAAAATTATGGGTTACAATGAATTCGCTAAAGCTGGCCAACAGTTTTCTTCCTTATTCTGGTTCTAACAAGTTACACCTAGCTCCAGTATAGGAGATAGCTATTAGAACGGTAGAGCTCCTACCCATCAGAAAAACAGGGGCCTCAAGCATTCACTATGGGATTGCCCAAAATAGCCAAGTGCTGTACTTGGTTATCCCATAGAGTCCCATAGAGAATGAATGGAGCTGCACGGCACATGCTCGACCAGATGTTCCATTCATATCAGGGTGTGGGGCTTCTGTTCTTGTGATTGTAGGGGTCCTGTGGATAGGGGATAACTTATTATAGCAGTTAACACACAGTGCAGACTCCACACTCGATCCAACAAATAGCTGTTCACAATCCACTCCTCTGGATCTCTCCTGCAGCGTCTTGCCACCAACCGAAGCTTTCAATATATGACACCAGTACCTACACAAAGAAAAGAAGTACATCATGGCGCAATACCAAGTGGCAAAGCAAATTCCAATTTATTGTACTCACAAAATCAACGTAGTAAAAGGCATATTCATATTAAAACACGCTCCCGACCCGGGTTTCGCCTTAGGCTTCGTCAGGGGCTGAGGGAATGAACTCCCTCAGGTCGGGTATTATGTAACCTTCCGTAATTCCCAAGGAAGGGGTCATTTATTAAACAGAAATATGCCTATGTTAGGTGTATTGCTGGAGCAGATTGCCCCGGCGTCTCTACATAACTTCGGCGGATCCACTGCCAGTGCAGGGCCTTATTAAGACCAGCGTCTAAAACACCGGTCTTAATAAATGTGCCCCTAAATGCTTATTTTCCCTGCTGAAGTCTATTACTAGGGGCATCCAATTCAATATGCATATCAACCACAGTGGATAGATGGACATCGGTTGGCTCTGCTATGGCTATAAGAGAGGAGATCCTGATAACGGAACCTTTTTCATATCTACATCTTGCAAAAATTTCTGTGACTGTCCCAGTTATCTGAATGACCTTACAGCTATCACATGCTTCCAGGTGAAATTAAGCTGAATTTCAGTAGTAAATATTTCTGCAACTAAGGCTACTTTCACACTTGCGTTTGGTGCAGATCCGTTATGGATCTGCACAGACGGATCCGTTCAGATATTATAACCGTCTGCATCCGTTCAGAACAGATCCGTATTATCTGTAACATAGCCAAGACAGATCTGTCTTGAACACCACTGAAAGTCAATGGAGGACAGATCCGTTTTCTATTGTGCCAGATTGTGTCATAGAAAACTGATCCGTCCCCATTGACTTACATTGTGTGTCAGAACGGATATGTTTGGCTCAGTTTTGTCAGACAGACACCAAAACGCTGATCCGTTTTGGACCGCTTGTGAGAGCCCTGAACAGATCTCTCAAACGGAAAGCCAAAACGACAGTGTGAAAGTAGCCTAATCTGTCCCATGCCTTCATTTATTACACAGCCTATCCAAATGCATTATTTATAATAAAAAAAACTTCAATCAAATTCAATAAACTGCTTTCTGCAAAAACTAAGAATTGAATGTTCATTTTTTCTAATTAAAAGTTGTGCCCCAATTATTTCACTCTTTTACATAGTTGATTAATTGAATGCCGTTATTTTAATCTCAGTTTAATTAGTGTGAATGTGGTTCCACTCCCACTGTGTCCAGCTGCCTGGAAGTTTCAGAAAAAATGATAAAGGATGAAATATAGGGTGGGTCCATAGGGAACAGATTCTATCTATCTATCTATCTATCTATCTATCTATCAATTTTCAGTTCTCTAATACCTTATTTATATTGGCCATATTGGCCCTCTTATCGGAGAACTATTATCTATGTATTTGTATTTATTTATTCATTCTATGCACTTATATAGCGCTGACATATTCCGCAGAGCTTTACAGACATTAGCATCAAACTGTCCCCTATGGGGTCAAAATCTAAGTTTCCTATCAGTAGGTCTTTGGAGTGTGGAAAGAAACCGGAGTACCTGGAGGAAACCCACGCAATATCTATTTCTATTCCATACATAAGCCAGTACTACTTATAGCCAAGAGATGGCGATATAGTGCTGTTCCATTCATTCCAAGTAGTTACAGTACATTGTATGATGCTCAGGACATGCCATCAATATCTGATCAGTGGGGGGTCTGACACCCCACACCCTAACCAAACAGCTCTGGCCCTGGAAGTCAGTGCCGGAACTACAAAGCCCTGTCCATTGTGTAGTGGACTGAGCTAGTTACTGCAGTGCTGCTTCTATTCAATTCAATGGGAGCAATGCTGAAGTTACCAGCTCTGTCCAATATTCTGTCGAAAGTCAGCGACAGATGTGCCGTATAACAGCTGATTGGCAGCGTTGTGGGGTGCTTGACCCCCACAGATCAGATATTGGTGGCCTATTCTGAGGATAGGCCATCAATTGTGAAATCCTGGACAAAACCCTTTATATAGATAGGTAATTGCAAGGCTAGGGTTTAAAGACTAATGCAGCTGCATGCCTAGTCATATTGCTATGATTCAGCCCACAGAGTTTCATTCTAATACACTGACATGAAATACAACATGGAATAGTATTATAGCACACAATGTAGTACCCAGTGTGGAGCACAGTACAAAACAATGGTAGAATTTACATAAGTCGCTGTCACAGAATCATTTTTTATGACTAACGTCCTGTTTACACTGGCAAATTACCTTACAAGGGTTTTCCGGGACTTGGATCCTCCAGATAGGTCATCCACTAGTCATCCCCTCTAATGACAGATCATTTTGCTTCCAGCTTCACCCCCTTCAAAGGTCATCAATATCTAAAGGTAGCCATCAACATTAGATAGACGTTGGTTGATGGTTGAACAGCAGTTGACCAAACAAATATCACTGACATGACCATACACATTTTAGTCTATAGTGGTCGTTGCAGTTGTTCCAACTGTCCATACATATTCAATGAAACTGGGCAATGGACGCAAGATCTTTCTTGGGGACATTCTTTCAAAGAAAGGTCTTTTGTCCTACTGTCAGATGAAATATTAAACATGGCTGACTTTTTTTCAAATGATAATATCATTGTTCAGCTAAAATTATTGTTTGTTGTTAAATTTCACCCAATAAACATTCGTTTTGGTTGAAATCATCCATTTTGATCATCTTTACACAAATGTGTATGGCAGTCCTGCAAAAGTGATTGCAATGATCCCCGACGTGGGATCTTAAAACCACAGAAAAATGCTTCCGTTATAATAATAATAATACAACTAGCTGTATCCGTTCCGAATGGATCCAGTTGTATTATATTAAAAATGAAGAAACCAAATCTGGCACTAAAATCATTGTAAGTCAATGGGCGTCGGATCTGGTTTTCGGGTCCTGCACCATTTATTTAGGCCTCTTTCACACTGGCGTTTTTCCTTTTCATCCTAGAGTTCCGTCCTCAGGGCCGGAAGGACGGATCCGGATTTAATGCCCATTGAAAAGCCTTAATCCGGATCTGGCTTTAAGCTAAACGTTGTTTCGGCGCATCGCCGGATCCGACATTTAGCTTTTGTGAATGGTTACCATGGCACCCAGGATGCTAAAGTCCCGGCTGCCATGGTAAAGTGTAGTGGAGAGCAAGGGGAGACATATACTTACCATCCGTGCAGTTCCCGAGTCGCTCCACAATGATGTCAGAGCGCCCCATGAGCATGGATCACATGATCGCATGGATCACGTGATCCATGTGCGTGGGGCGCTCTGACGTCATTGTGGAGCTCCCCGGGAGCCGAACGGACTGTAAGAATCTGCTCCCCTGGCTCCCACTACTTACTATGGCAACCAGGACTTTAGTAGCGTCCTGGCTGCCATAGTAACACTGAAAGCATGTTGAAGACTGATCAGACTTTCAGTTGTCTTGCGTTGCGACTGATCCGGCGGGCATTTCCGGCTAACGGAAGTGCACGTCGGATCCACACAACGCAAGTGTGAAAGAGGCCTTACGTGGTTTTTGGTGCCAGATCTTGCTTCTTCAGTTCTCCATGCTGCACTGAAAAATGCTGCTTGCAGTGGTTTTGTGTCTGGCATGCGAACGCAACAAACCAGAACAAAATGCATTATGGTGCACTCCGTTCTGGTTTGTTCAGTTGTGTCCCCATTGACAGTAAATGGGGACAAAATTAAAGCATTGTGCTGCAGTTTTAAGACCCTGTGCCGTTTCTTAAAACTAGACAGCACGACGCAAGTGTGAAAGTAGCCTTACTGTTCTTGATTAATCTTGCCTCCACAAAAATGTTATAAGTGGGATGATCAGCAAACAATGGCACATTTTCACAAGGCATAAAACACAATCTTTGCAAGCAACAATCCCATTCATTGCCCAGGGCACAGGAGAATCCAGATGGAAATGTCCATCTGAGTCTCAGGAAGGACTGCATTGGCTATAGCATGTACAGTGATCTCTCGGGATACAATGGTCTTTTCTCACCCATTCTAAGTTGAAACCAAACTCAACATACAATGCCTGAGACTCAGATCCACTCAATCAAGGCCACTTCTCTGGTAAAATAGTTGTATTAATTGCTAGTTAGCAGCTATTCTTGACTGTTATATATAAGGGTTTGTTTTATGTTCTCTGCTTATTCTTCTTAAATCATAATTTTATCTTATTTAGATGACATTGTGGGGCTTTGGAACCGAATACTAAAGTTACAATGGTTTCAACATACAATAGTCCTCCTGGAACCAATTAATATTGTAACTTGAGGGACCACTGTATTATGTTCTGTTATAGCTGCTGAAGAGCCTCTTTTTGAGTAAACGCTAGATGTCAGACAATCAGTGGCTGATACAGGAGAAGGAACTTCTAGTAAATGAGATATGTAAGGGTATATTCACACAGTGAATTTTTCTCCCAGGAAAAAAATTTGCAGTCCGCAGGAGAAATCTGAGGCTGAACCTTGGGTTTCTGCAGTAATTTAGCATTTTGGGGATTTGCTTACAGCTTTAGCCCCATTCAAAGGTGCTAATCTTCATATCGCCCACAGCCACGACCAGTGGTGTCTATGCCAAAAAAGGACACATGTGGTTTGGTCTGCATGGAAATTATCCGATGTTGTATCGACAACAGTGTGAATTCCTATTTAAAACAATGGGAGATGGTTTCCTTGCACAAAAAATTTGCTGTGTGAACTAGCCCTAAGGCCTCTTTCAGAGGGGCGTCGCGGGTGAGAGCCAGATGCGATGCGGGCGCATTGCGGAAAACCCATGAGAGTAGGGACGCAATTTCAGTCAGTTTTGACTGCTATTGCATAGTTCAGTTTTTTTCAGAGTGAGTGCAATGCATTTTGCACACACGTGATAAAAACCGAATGTGGTACCCATACCCGAACTTCTTCAATGAAGTTCGGGTTTGGGTTTGGTGTTGTGCAGATTTTATTATTTTCCCTTATAACATGGTTATAAAAGAAATAATAGCATTCTTAATACAGAATGCTTACCTAAATGTAGTTTAAGTGGTTAAAAAAAATAAAAAAATAACTCACCTCATCCAATTGATCGCGCAGCTGGGCATCATCTTCTTTGTTCTTCTCTAAGGACCTGCAAAAGGACCTTTGATGACGCAATCGTGCTCACCACGTGGTGAGCACGGTGACTTCAGCGCAGGTCCTGCTGAATGAAGATAGAAGGTATCACATTCCGTTTTTTATCACGTGCAGCGTGCAAAATGCATGCACTTGCGTGGAAAAAACTGAACGCAACGCAATCGCAGTCAAAGCTGACTGAAATTGCGTCCATACTCGCGCGGGTTTCCCGCAATGTACCCGCATCGCTTCCGGCCCTTACTCACGACACCCGTCTGAAAGAGGCCTAAGGGTCCTTGTACATGAGCAGATTTTCTGTCTATAACAAGCGCTGATCCATGATATTGCAAGTTGATCAGTGCTCATTGACTGCCATTTACATGGCACAATCATCAAATTGTATGGGGATGAAAAATTGTTAGTACGATCATTTGCCCCCATACCTGGGGCGTTGCTAGGGTCTGAAAACATCTGGGACACAAGCCCACTGTGTTAAAATTAGCATAATAAGGCCTCTTGCACACGGGCGTTGCGGGTGCACTCCGTCAAACAGTGCGGGTGCGTTGCGGGAATCGCCGCGATTTTTCCCTGCGAGTGCAAAGCGCTGTCATGCGTTTTGCACGTGCGGGAGAAAAATCGGCACTTTTGGTACCCAGACCCGAACCTGCACTTCTTCACAGAAGTGCATGTTTGGAGTCAGAAATAATCCCGCTGGTATTATTTCACATTATAACATAGTTATAATGTAAAATAATACCCTTAGCCATCTCCCTAATGTTTAAACTGGTGCAGAATGAGTTAAAATAATAAACTAATAATTACTTACCTGTTCCATTTGATCGCGAAGCCCGGCCTCCTCTCCGTTAGCTTGAAAGATGTAAAGGACCTGTGATGATGTCACAGCATCACATGGCCCAATCACCTGCTCCATCACTATGGTGATGGAGCATGTGATTGGTCCATGTGACCATGTGACATCATCCAAGGTCCTTAACCACTATCCACAGCCTGAGGATAGTGTTTGAGGACCTTGGATGATGTCACATGGTCACATGGACCAATCACATGCTCCATCACCATAGTGATGGAGCATGTGATTGAGCCATGTGATGTGACGTCATCACAGGTCCTTTAGATCATAGATGCTGCAGGAAAGAGAGGACAGATCGCGACTACGCGATCAAGTGGCTAAGGTAAGTTAACGTTTATTATTTTTAACCCCTTCCTCATCATTTAACAATGCATTCTTTATTAAGAATGCTATTATTTCCCCTTATAACCATGTTATAAGGGGAAATAATATAGATTGGGTCCCGTTGCTAAGCAACAATGCGGGAAAATTGCAACGCATCCGCACTTGGTTGCGGATGCTTGCGAATTTCCCGCATCCCCATTCACTTCTATGGGGCCTGCGTTGCGTGAAAATCGCAGAATATAGAACATGCTGCGATTTTCACGCAACGCAGAAGTGATGCGTGAAAATCACCGCTCATGTGCACAGCCCCATAGAAATGAATGGGTCCGGATTCAGTGCGGACGCATTGCACCCGCGCGGAAAACTCGCCCGTGTGAAAGGGGCCTAAGGCCTCTTGCACACGGGCGTCATGTTTGACGCCCGGATAAGATGCGGGTGCGTTGCGGGAATCGCCGCGATTTTTCCGCGCGTGTGCTAACGCTTGTAGTGCGTTGAGCACGCGCGTGAAAAATCCGCATGCTTGGTACTCCAGACCGAAGTCAGACTTCATCACTGAAGTCTGGTTTCGGGATGAGTATTCTGTATGTGTAATTATTTTCCTTTATAACATAGTTATAAGGGAAAATAATCGCATTCTAATTACAGAATGCAATGTTCCTCGGCTTTAAAGGGTTAAAAATAATAAAGAGTTAACTTACCTTCTCCCATTATGCACGCAGAGCCCCAGAACGTCTACTCTCTTGATAGTTTTGATGCTTGAGGACCTGTGGTGACGTCACAGGGTCACATGGTCCAATCATAGAAGCATTTGAGTGGACCATGTGACCCATGTGATCCTGTGACATCACGGCAGGTCCTTCATCCAATGTTGGATGAAGGACCTGCCGTGATGTCACAGGATCACATGGGTCACATGGTCTACTCAAATGCTTCTATGATTGACCATGTGACCCTGTGACGTCACCACAGGTCCTCAAGCATCAAAACTATCAAGAGAGTAGACGTTCTGGGGCTCTGCGTACAATGGGAGAAGGTAAGTTAACTCTTTATTATTTTTAACCCTTTAAAGCCCGGGAACATTGCATTCTGTAATTAGAATGCGATTATTTTCCCTTATAACTATGTTATAAAGGAAAATAATAACGATCGGGTCCCCATCCCGATCGTATCCTAGCAACCATGCGGGAAAATCGCAACGCATCCGCACATGATTGCGGATGCTTGCGATTTTCCCGCATCCCCATTCACTTCTATGGGGCCTGCGTTGCGTGAAAATCGCAGAATATAGAACATGCTGCGATTTTCACGCAACGCAAAAGTGATGCGTGAAAATCACCGCTCATGTGCACAGCCCCATAGAACTGAATGGGTCAGGATTCAGTGCGGGTGCAATGCGTCCTCCTCACGCATTGCACCCGCGCGGAAAACTCGCCCGTGTGAAAGGGGCCTTAGAATTAACATACAAGCCAACGTACTTAAATAACAGATTTTATTCTTCCATACAGAATATTAACTGTTTGAAATGTTGAGAACAATAAGTTTACAACAAACCTCCATAAACATAAATAAGCTACATTGGCTGAGTAAGCATTTGTACAATTGTTCATTCCCCCAGATTTCCCATGTAAATATGCCCAGCAGTCAGCCAAGCATACGCTCATTTGTCAACCAACTGCATCTTTTTGTGGGCACAAAAAATAGTCAACAGTACCTCTTCTCTTGTCAATAGAAGATGTGCCAATGACAAATGCAGATTGTATGGGGCAAGGGCGTCGTTAGGTCAAAACATTTAGGGCTTGAGCCCCCGATGTTTTGTCCAGTGCCCTGAATGTTATGCTGGTAGAATTTTTTTATTCCATTTGGCTATTCCAGGGCCCTTTAATATTGATTGGACCTGGGCAACCCCACAGATCATCCCCCACCCCCCTTGTACTTGTTCCGCTGATTGCGGGCAGCGCAGGCATGAGTTCAATCACTTCGGTATGCAATCCCGTCCTGCGGCAATCCCATCCTGCCGCGCGTGATCCCACGAGACCCATGACCTCCCACGGCGGGTCTCGCGGGATCACGCCCTGCAGGACGGGATTGCGCACCGAAGTGACTGAACTCATGCCTGCGCTGCCAGCAATCAGCGGAACAAGTACAAGGGGGGTGGGGGGATGATCTGTGGGGTTGCCCAGGTCCAATCAGTATTAAAGGGCCCTTGAATAGCCAAATGAAATAAAAAAATGCTACCAGCATAACATTCAGGGCACTGGACAAAACATCCGGGGCTCAAGCCCTAAATGTTTTGACCTAACGACGCCCTTGCCCCATACAATCTGCATTTGTCATTGGCACATCTTCTATTGACAAGAGAAGAGGTACTGTTGACTATTTTTTGTGCCCACAAAAAGATGCAGTTGGTTGACAAATGAGCGTATGCTTGGCTGACTGCTGGGCATATTTACATGGGAAATCTGGGGGAATGAACAATTGTACAAATGCTTACTCAGCCAATCACAGATTTGTGTAATAGGACCTTAAAAGGGTTCAACGGGAAGTAAGAAAATGAAAATAAGTAAATATTACTTTATTATAAATATATTCCCAAATACCTTTCATTAGTTATAATGGCTCATTTTGTCTAGGAAGCAATCATTAGGAGAAATAAAATGGCCGCCGTCCCATTAGTACACACACCTGTCCTAATCACACAGCAAGACAAGTTACTTCAGAACACTGAGCTAAAGAGCTGCCTCATCCTTCTCTCTGCTCTGCCCCTGCCTCCTCTCAGGGATTATGATTATGATAATCCTCTCAGGGATTATGATGACTCCATTCCCACAGAGATTCAGCTGAAGATCTTATCATCTGTATTCAGGATCATGAATCCTGATAAGCAGAGCAGAGAGGAGGCTGAGACAGCTCTTTAGTTCAGTTTTGTGACATAACTTGTGCTGCTGTGTGATTAGGCCATTTTATTTCTCCTAAATGGGGATTAGGCCATCTTATTTATCCTCAATGCACATGTGTTTTAGGGGAGAAGATGGCTAGAAGGTTGGATTAGTGTTTAAAGCAGGGACTGGGGGGAGGGTAATTACATTATAGGAGGGGAAATAGTGCAGATAGAGATCTGGGGCTAGGTAATGTAACTAGGGAGGAATGGACTAGAACCAGGGGAGCACCCAGAAATTTTGTCTAGGGGGGGGTCCGAAAAAAAAAAAAATTGTGCAGCGCCAAAAAATTGACCCCGCCCATTTTTCTAAGACCATCCTACATATAATAGGCCACTCCCAACAAACACTGTACAGCTGAAATGATATTGATGAGGATGATGGTAAGAGTCTCACCCTCATCCTACATAGACACACTGTACCTAATACTCCACCATACAGGGCCCAACATAAAGCCCCTGTACTCACACTGCCCCCCACGTAGCTCCGTGGCAGGAGCTGTTGCAGTTTCACTTCCTCCCTCCTAGTCCTGAAGGCACCAAAAGTGGAGTGGAGGAGGAGCTGCGCGATATTAAAGGTGTGTAGGTCCGGGTGGAGGAGCCCGGCTCTACACATCATACAGAGGGGATGGCATGTCCAGGCTGCACTGCCTGCTTCACATTATACAATAGACAACAGCAGGCTACAGCCAGGAAGCTCCTCCGCTCTTCTCCCTCCCCAGATCTTGCTCAAGGCTTGTGATTCCCCCACCATCCGCCACCCGCCCCTGGCCTGCCACCCCTTGGGCCGTCCTCACGTAGCTCTGAATCCTCCTTTGCAAATGGCAGGAGGAGAAGCCGGTGCATCTCCTATCCTACATAGCGCCACATACCTCCTACATCCAGTGATGTCACCTTTGATGTAGACGTTCTCTTTTCTCATCTTCTCCATTCAGACCAGACCACCATGATGATTTTTCATCCATCTCCTGTCTCTGCAGAGATTGACAAACAGACATTAGTTTCCCACTTTTCCATCATCTTCATATCTTCTGAACACCCCATCCTGCCATCCCCAATACTGTTCCCGCTGTGCTCCTCAATACTATACTGCAGAAACTATCCCCTGAAAAATACCTGTACCACACAGATAGTGCCCCCTTCTACAATTATTGGCACACAGTGCTCTAAAAAATAACTGTGCCCAGTATATAGTATCCCTGACACTAATAGAATAAACATATTGTCCCCAAAAATAATTGTGCTAAGCTGATACTGTGCCAGGATGCCCACCAAAGTAACAGTGCTCACCAAATTCCCACCAATAGAAATAATTCCCTGCCTGAGCACACTTAGTAATAATGCCCCATAGTGCCCATACTAGTGTGATCATGTTCGCCATAGCCCCCAGTAGTAGTAAAGCTCACCATAATGCCCCTAGTAGTAATAATTCTCCCTATAATATTACAGTACAAGAAATACACCTGCTTAGTGCCCGCAGTTGAGCTAATGTCCCCATAATGTATGCCAGTATAAAATACCTCTATATAGTGCCCCAGTAAATGCCCCCGTAGTGCTCCTCTCCCACTTGACCATAGTGCCCTGATAATTTGCCAGTATAAAATACCCCATCTTAGTGCCCCCAGCACATGCCTCCATGGTGCTTCTCTCCCTTCCCCATAGTGCCCCTATAATATGCCAGCAAAAATGCCCCTTTGTAGTGCCCCCAGCAGATGCCCCTATAGTGCTCCTCTCCCCCATAATGTGCCAGTAGAAAATGCCCCTTCTTAGTGCCCTTCATAATGTGTCAGTAAAAATTCCCTTCTTAGTGCCACCAGATGCCCCCATAGTGCTTCTTTCACCCATAATGCCCTCATAATGTGCCAGTTAAAAATGCCCCTTCTTAGTGCCACCAGATGCCCCCATACTGCTCCTCTCCCCCATAGTGCCCCCATAAAGTGCCAGTTAAAAATGCCCCTTCTTAGTGCCACCAGATGCCCCATAGTGATGCCCGGCCCTATAGTGCCTCCCATGTGCCAGTAAAAATACACCTTAGTGCCAGCCAGATACCATAGTGCATATAGGGGATATTGTGCCAGTAAAAAAATACCATAGTGACCCCAAATAATGCCCCTATAGTGCCACCAGATGCCCCATAGTGCTGCTCTCCCTATAGGTGCCTCCCATAATGTGCCAGTGAAAATGCCCCTTAGTGCCACCAGATGCCATAGTGCCCCCATAATATGCCTATAAAAAGCCCCTTTAGAGCCCCCAGATGCCCCCATAGTGCTCCACTCCCCATAGTGCCCCAAATAATGCCGCTATAGTGCCACCAGATGCCCTAATAGGGCCCCCTCCAAAATAAAGCAGTAAAATGCCCCCAGATTCCCCCATAGTGCTCCCCCAAAATGGGATAGAAATAAATAAATGCCCCCATAATGCTCCACTCCCCATGGTGTGGTGCCCCAAATAATGCCCCTATAGTGCCACCAGATGCCCCATAGTGCCCCCAAATGGGGCAGTAAAAATCCACCAGATTCCCCATAGTATGCCCCCAAAATGGGCTAGAAATAAATGCCCCCATAGTGCCCCCTACCCAAAACGGGCCAGTGAGAAATGCCCCCATAGTGCCCCCACAAAACAAAATGCAACCAGGTGCCCCTAAAATGTGCCACCATTAAAAAAAAAAACACTAATACTTACCTTCATGAGGTTAGCAGCAGACCTCTTCCAGCCGCTCTGTAGCTGCCCGGCTCAGGCGGCGCGATGATAATGATGTCATCGCGCCACCTGAGCCAGCCTCTGATAGGCTGCAGGCACTAGTGCCTGCAGCCTATCAGAAGAACAGGGAAAGGAGACGCCTCTCCCTCCCCTGCCACAGCACATTGATCTGTATCGCTGTCCTGAGGACGGCGACACAGATCGCTGAATATAGAGATGAACGCTTACGCAATGGAAGCGCTCATCTCCTACTGCCTCCCCACCGCTGTCTGCAATTGGAACCAGGGCCGCGCCGCCTGTTGCGATCGACGGTGCGGCCCTGAGAGATTTAAAAAAAAAATTGGTTCTGGGTTCTAGGGGGGGTCCAGACGCCTAAAACCCCCCCTGTGTGTGCGCCACTGACTAGAACAGTTAACAAGGTAAGGTGTAGGGTACAAAATATCCAAAAACGTAATTGTATGTATACTGATGCTAGAAGCCTGACTATTAAAACTGGTAAACTGGAATAAGTAATAGAGGCAAAAACAATAATAAAATACTGATAGGAGTTTGGTATAAGCCGCATAATATACCAGAGTCCACAGAAAATTTACTACCAAGGGAAATAGATGAGGCGGCAAATCATAATGAGGTGGTTATTATGGGGGACTTTAACTATCCAGATATAGACTGGGTAACTGAGCCATGTAGATCTCATAGAGGAAACAGGTTCTTGGCAATAACCAACTTGCCCAACTGGTTCAGGATCTGACTAGAGGGACAGCCATACTGGACATAGTACTAACCAACAGACCTGACAGAACAACATATGTGCAGGTTGAGGGACACCGGGGAAAAAGTGACCATAAAATAATAATCTTCTAATTATCATTCAAAAGAGTGTTTAAAATACCAAACTTCAAAAAAGCTAAATTTGACCAGCTAAGAGAGGCCATTAGCCTCACTAGCTGGGACAACGTCCTCAAAAATCTAAATGCAGCCATAAAATGGGATATTTTTACAAACATCCTAAACTTTAACCCCTTAAGCACCCTTCCCACACATGTACGGAGTTGGTGAACGTGACTTAAGGACTAGCGCCGTACATGTACGGCAGGCTGATCAGGCAGGTGCAGGAGCTGCCATTGACAGCCGGGGCCCTGCTGCAGACACCGGCATTGGTGAAAACAGCATAAAAGCTGACAGCCAATGCATTACAATACAGGTTATATTGTAATGCATTGACGAGGGGATCAGACCCCAGAAGTTGAAGTCCCAGAGTGGGACAAAAATAAAAAGTTTTTCAGCCCTGTGAGCTAAACATATGCTCATGTTCAGGGTCTCATTATGATTCCTAATGTGACCTTATAAACAAGATCTGTGGCTTAATTTTGCAAAAAAACAGGTTTTACTAACCTGTCAATCATAGAAATAAGGTGCCCAAGGGAAGGTCCGGGGATGCAGGGTGCCTGGCTGCAGCCATCACCATTCGTGCCCAGGGCCGCCTTCCCAGAGTTCTGCGCCGCCTCTCCCTCCCTCCCCCTCCTCCCGCTGTGAGATGCCGCACTTGCGCACAGGCTCAGCCTGATGCGCCCGTACGGAATGCTTGGATCGGCTTCTTCTAGCGAAGTGTCGGCGCATGCGCACTTCACTAGAAGAAGCCGTTGCCAGCAGTCCGATGGATGTCGTATAGCTTGACTTCTCCAAAGCATTTGACACTGTACCACATAAAAGGTTAGTATATAAAAGGAGAATGCTTGGACTGGGAGAAATGTCTGTAAGTGGGTAAGTAACTGGCTGAGTGATAGAAAACAGAGGGTGGATATTAACGGTACACACTCAGATTGGGTCACTGTCACTAGTGGGGTACCTCAGGGTTCAGTATTGGGCCCTATTCTTTTCAATATATTTATTAATGATCTTGTAGAAGGCTTGCACAGTAAAATATCAATTTTTACAGATGACACTAAACTATGTAAATTAACACGGAAGAGGACAGTTTTCTGCTACAGATGGATCTGGATAGATTGGAGGCTTGGGCAGAGAAGTGACAGATGAGGTTAAACACTGACAAATGTAAAGTTATGCACATGGGAAGGAATAATGCAAGTCAGCCGTACATACTAAATAGTAAAACACTCGGTAACACTGACATGAAAAAGGACCTAGGAATTTTAGTGGACAGTAAACTTAACTGCAGAAACCAGTGCCAGGCAGCTACTGCCAAGGCCAATATGATAATGGGTTGCATCAAAAGGGGCATAGATGCCCGTGATGAGAACATTCATACCACTTTACAAATCACTAGTCAGACCACACATAGAGTCAGGGTCGTAGCTAACGACACATGGGCCCTGGTGCAAGAGTTCAGCTTGGACCCCCTTCCATCAGTGCTTTGTGTGTCTTCTTATGCGACTGCTACCTCTGCACCCCCTATAGCTACGCCCATGCATGGAGTACTTTTAATTAAAAATAACATTGAGGCTTATTACAATCTATAGAAATCTTTCCCTTTGGCCAAACCCCTTTTTCAAAAAAAGATGGAGATTGATCCAGGGATTTGTTCCATGGATTGATACAGCAGGATTGCAGTTTCGACTTGATGGACTTTTGTCTTTTTTCATCCTTAACAACTATGTAACTATGTAAAATTATAAGTAATACATGTCTATAGCTCAAAATACTGATAACACCTCATTACCAGCATTTACTGTGAGCTATAAAATAAGGATAATTACCACCAACGTAATCTAGTCACATTTTTTTTTTTCACGGACACAAAAAAGTCACCCACTTTCACAGACTGTCCAGAAATTTCTGGATGGTTGGCAACCATGCGGGAATGAGTGAAGTACAGTAACCAGAAAGATAACCAAAATTAGGGTTATTCATTTTAGAAAAAAGACGACTGAGGGGAGATCTAATAACTATCTATAAATATATCAGGGGTCAGTACAGAGATCTCTGCCATCATCTATTTATCCCCAGGACTATGACGAGGGGACATTCTCTGCGTCTGGAGGAAAGAAGGTTTCTACACAAACAGAGAAGCAGTGAGACTATGGAACTCTCTGCCTGAGGAGGTGGTGATGGTGAATTGGTAAAAGAGGGGCCTGGATGTATTTCTGGAGTGTAATAATATTACAGACTATAGCTACTAGAGAGGAGTCGTTGATTCAGGGAGTTATTCTGATTGCCTGATTAGAGTCGGGAAGGAATCTTTTCCTCCTAAATGAGGAGAATTGGCTTGTACCTCATGTTTTTTTTTTGCCTTCCCCTGGATCAACTTGCAGCATAATAGACTGAAATGGATGGACAGATGTGTTTTTTCAGCCTAACAACCTATGTTACTATGTAATGAATGCTCCCTAGACAAAAGGAGCCATTATACCTAATAAAATTTATTTGGGAACATATTTATAATAAAGTAATATTTTAATATTTTAATTTTCTTAATTTACAAAGAACCCCTTTAACAGGCTGCTTCTGCAGGATGAGATTTTACTGTTAATGTCAAGTACAGTAATAATCAAATGGTGTTCTGTATGTAATAGTCTAAAAGTGTCAAATACATTCATAAAACTAAATTAATTTCACAACACTCATCTGAAAAAATGTAAGACTTAGGGCTCATGCACAAGAACGTATTTTCTTTCCGCGTCCGTTCCGTTTTTTTTGCAGACTGTATGCGGAACCATTCGTTTTAATGGGTCCGAAAAAAAATATATGTAGCTCAAGATACTCATATGAACTCATTGCGGATCATGTACCGTGATCTGTAAAATAAATACAATGTCAAGGAACCACCTGCCTAAAAACAAAGAAACACATGGGACAGCCGAAAAATGTCTACTATTAGTCTCTGGCTGGCTGGTCCGATTCATAGATCATCAACCTATCTCAACTGCAGTCTGATTCTGAAGGCGCCTCAGCACTCTGGTGAATGCTGTGGCCTATTCCTAGGCCAGTGACGTCACATTCGTCACGTGGCCTGGGAACAGTTCAGTCCCGTTCAAGTGAAATAGGCTGACCTGTGATACCAAGCACAGCTACTATCCAATGAGGGCCACAGCCTCCTCAAACAGCTGATCACTGGGGGTCCCAGGTGTCGGACCCCAGTCGATCTGATATTGATGACCTATCCCGAGGATAGGTCATCAATATCAGAATGTCAGAAAACCCCTTTAATTTATATTTTGTTGGATTAACTAGAAACTTTGGGGTCAGATCCCTTTTGCACTCCCATTTTTAATCTAGCTGTGGAGCTTATAAATGTAACATATCACCTAGGTGGCTAATTGACAACAGTTTAAATGGTCATCCCAACTAAAACTAACTTGATTCTCCCATGATCTAATATCTTTATGCATAATCCTTAGTGTTATGCACTGACGATTCTTGCAGTATTTTAATATACTACATACCAAATGACATCCAAGATTCAGCATGCCGAAATAAGTGATTCTCGGCATGCCATAGAGGTCATTACAACAAAATAGCTGATATCATAGAAGAGACACATTTGTAGGGTAAGGAGAGCAATGCTGACCACAATCCCAACATCTTGAAAAATTCCCATGTGGTATGAGTGTTTGTACTCATTAGAAATACTTTCGTCTCACATGCATGCATAGTCTGCTTCTCATTGACCACAAAGCAGGGAGACTGAGATCCTGGGGGCATACATCTTCATGTATCCACCAACCTGTGTTTTACACTTTCTCTGATAAGATATTGCATCATTAGTTGAAGACAGAAAAATCTTTGTCTAGGGCCAGCATACATTTTTTCATTACCTACTTTTTTTCCCCAAATTAGGACAATCAGATTAGCCCCAGCCAGGTAAGAATGGGAGGGGCGCTGTCTCTGATGGCTGCTGATACGTGAAGGGCAGTAGCTGCAGACAGAGTTTGCTAAGTCATTTGTCTTTCGGCAACTGATATGATAAGAGACAGCCTGTAAATTAAATGTTTTTCTAAATGTAAGTAAATTCTCTAAGTAAATTTCAACCACTGAAAGGCAAAAACAGGACGCTTGCTGGGGATCACAGATGACAGATTTGTAACTATGTTGCTGGTAGTTCTGCAGAATTTTTAGCATATGTGAGCTAGATCATGAGTACGTGGCAACCCAACCAGAGAGGAAGTCTTCACCACACACCTAGCCTATCAAATATGCACTCTGCTTGCCCCAATGCTGCACCGTAATCACATTTATATACCGTTGCATTGCTTCTTAGGCTACTTTCACATATGCGTTTTGGCATTCCAGTTTTGAGATCCGGCAGAGGATCCCAAAACCAGGCCAAAATGTTTCCGTTTTGTCCCCATGTATTCCGAATGGAAAGAGATCCGTTCAGGATGCATCAGGATGCCTTCCATTACGGCAGCATTCAATTTTGTGACTGGACACAAAACCGCTCCAAAGATGGCTGATGCATATCATGAATATTTTAAAATTGGACCCCTGCTCCCCAACAAGTAAATTTACCTCTCTGGTCCATATATCACCACCCTACTATCCAGAATCCCACATTGCATATCCTCTATAAGCCTCCTTTTTCTCCTCTCGCTTTCTAAAACTTAACACGGACAAAATCAAAATTTATCATTTTCCCCCCATCTCATTCAGCCCCCTCATCAGACCTTTCTATTACAGTCAATGGCTGCACACTCTCCCTGGTAAACCAAGTCCACTGTCTTTGGGTAACCTTCGATTCTGCTCTGTCCTTCAAACCGCACGCCCAAGCTCTTTCCACCTCCTGCTGCCTCCAACTAAAAAATATTTCTCGGATCCACACATTCCTCAATCCAGAGTGTGCAAAAATGTTTGTACATGCCCTCATCATCTCCTGCCTGGACTACTGTAACATCCTCATCTGAGGCCCCCCATTCAGCACTCTCGCACACCTCCAATCTAGCAACTGCAACGCTATTCAGTTCAATGACTGCACTTAGATCTGACCCTAAGTTCACACTTGCGCGTCTTACAGCGCGTTCGAACACACTGTAAAACGCCCTACACATAAACAAGTACTTGAGCTTTTTTTGGGGCGTTTGTCGCGCGTATTGTGATTGACACCACAGTAGTCAATCACAAGAACGCGCGTACGACGTGCGTTTCCTATTTGCAAAAACGCGCTGTAATACGCGTGACAAAAACGTGCGTAAAACGCGCGTTTCAAGATCGCTCAGGTCTGAACCCAGGGTTAGATTGTGCAACAGATGTCCGTCTGAAGAGGCGGAGCCTAACTGATCAGTTTTTAATTACAAGGTAAGTCAATAGGGACGGATCAGTTTTCAATGACACAATATGGTGCATTTGAAAACGGATCCGTTCCCCATTGACTTTCAATGTAATTTAAAACTGATCCGTTTTGGACTTTGTCATTTTTCTTTAAACCTAATGCAAACGGATCCGTTCTGAACGGATACAAACGTTTGCATTATAGGTGCGGATCCTTCTGTGCAAATAAACAGACGGATCCACACCAACGCAAGTGTGAAAGTACCCTAACCTGGTCATCTAGAGTGCAGGGCAGGATCTTTAAAGCAGCAGTGCTAAAGGACCTTGGCTGCCACATGTCAAAAGACAGTGGGGGGAATTTATCATTCCCTGGACTTCAGAATTCTGGATTCAAAAAGTCACAAAATAGTGCTTTGCATCTTTTTTGGGATTATTTGTGCAAAAAACAAATATTTGTGACATTTTGTATTTCTACTTCATTACAGTTTTGAAAAGGGGGTGGGAAGATGGGCATGGTCATCCCGTCAATCTGATTTAAGCCAGATTTATCAACTACGACTTTTTAAAAAGTTGTTAAAATCGTAATCTAGTGAAGATGTGGTATAGAAAGTGGAATGACATCTCAAGATAGAAGTGCTGGACTTAAAAATGCACAAAATTTATCATAGTGTGAAATTTCATAAATCTGGCAGAAAATCACATCAACAAAACTTATCCTTAGTATTTATTACTTAGGCTACTTTGGCACTGGCGTCTGGTGCGGATCCGTCATGTATCTGCACAGATGGATCCGCACTGATAATACAACCGCATGCATCCGTTCAGAAGGGATGCGTTTGTATTATCATGAACATAGACAAAACGAAACTGTCTTGAACAGTATTGAAAGTCAATAGGGGACGGATCCGTTTTCTATTGTGACATATTGTGTCAGTGAAAACGGATCCGTCCTCATTGACTTACACTGTATGTCAGGACGGATCCATTTGGCTCAGTTTCGTCAGACGGACACCAAAACGGTCCGCCTCCAGAGCAGAATGGAGGAGGAACGGAGCCAAAATGATACATTCTGAACGGATCCTTATCCATTCAGAATGCATTGGGACAAAACTGATCCGTTTTGGACCGCTTGTGAGAGCCATGAACGGATCTCACAAACGGAAAGCCAAAACGCAAGTGTGAAAGTAGCCTTAAACTTAACAACATTTGACAATTTGCCAAAAATTAAGTTCCTAATGTCCAGACCAGCAAATGAGTAGTGGAGTCACTACTTTCAATTGCATACCCAGAGGCAATGACGATCCTATTAGTTTACTTTTACCTGAATGGGGCTTAATCATTAGGGTGGAGACATCTCTATCAGTTGGCTTCTAAGCAAGATATGATAATGGGAATCAATTGTCCATGTCTTTGATGTTTACAAAAGAAACGTTAGACAAGAGATGCTGACCACAGGCACCATGCTCCACAAGACAAGTGTCACACTGGAAGCCATTGTGAAAATGAAAAAGCAATGCAATATATCCTGGAGTTGAAACAGAAACAAACTGAAATAAAAATAATAAATTTGTCCACTAAAGAAATAACCATGAGTATTTATCATCTAACCCTCTCTGGAACAGGCATATTTATGGTTTTAAGTTATGAAACTTTTTAACTTTTTTACAGAGAAGATGTATCTTTTAATGCACCATTCATTTTACCATATTGTAATAAAAAAAAGTTTGAAAAAATTATTTTGGTGTTCAAATTCGAAAAAAAGCACAGTTTTCCCAAAGTTCTTGGGCTTTCTTTTGACAGCGTTCATTGTGCACTAAAGGTAACATGACAATTTTAGTCTGTGGGTCAGTATGGTGATACCAAATTTACCATATTACCACACAATAAGACGCACCGGCTCATAAGACGCAACTCGGTTTTAGAGGAGGAAAATAAGAAAAAAATCTTTTTCATCAGACCTCAGCTCAGACCCCCAATGTTAATAAGACCCTCAATCAGACCCCCCAATGTTTATAAGACCCCCATTCAGACCTCAGATAGGACCTCTAATGTTTCTAAGACCCCCAATCAGACCTCAGATCAGAACCCCAATCAGGCCTTATATCAAACCTCCAATGTTTATAAGATTCCCCCATTCAGACCTCAGATCAGATCCCTAATGTTTCTAAGACCCCCATGTTAGTCAGACCTCAGAGGAAAAAAAATAAATTAACGTACCTCTCCTGGTCTTGTTCTTCCTGCCGCACTCTGCTGTTACCTGACGTCACACAGCATGAGATCACAGAGCGCGCCAACGTTCTCATGCTGTGCGCAGGTCACAGGACTGCATGCAGCTGACGGAGACCAGGAAGTGGTGAATACAGAGCCGACACAGGTAATGCTGCATTCACCCGATTCTCTTGTACTAATGAGCGCTTCCATAATGAAAGCGCTCATTAGTATTCGCCCCATACACACTAACATTTTTCCCCCACTTGGGACGAAAAATAAGGGTATATAATTTTAATGTATGGTTGGGACGTGGGGTGATTTTAATAAATCTTCAGTTTTTTATTTTACTTTTTTTTTAAACCTTTTTATTTTATTTTTTCTACTTGCTTAAAAGGCAACTAAATGTGGAAGACACAGGAGCTTTCACAAGCCCCAGGCTGCTATCGCAGCCAATTGCACTCTGCAATTTTGCCACAGTGTGCCAATTGGAGGTCAGAGGGCACCCCCTCTTCTCTGATTAATCGCTCAGATGCTATGGTTGCTATTGGTTGTTATCTCCGATCCTGGTTATTGGCGGCTGCTGTCAGTGGTATTACACAGCTGGTACCTGTCCCGCACGGAGTAGCGCATACCGACTCCATGCAGATGCTGCTCTCGCTCATATTTGAACCCAGGAGATCCAATTTGGAGCTTATTAGTATAGTTTATTATAACCAGTATGCTAAATGTTTTTGGTTCCCAATTTATTTATTCAATTGCAAGTTTCAATCTGTGCAGCACAAGAAAAGATTTTAGAACAGTATAAGTCTTCAGTAGTGTGTGATAGAGCAATATGTTTTGTACATGTGAGCGCCTTTAGTGTTCTTTCTTATAAATATATATGGCGCCTAGGCTCAATTTGTGAGGCTTTACTATTCAGAAACTATTTAACCAAAGAAAGCACTAATGCAGTAATAAAATATATAAATCTTTATTAAGTACATAATTAAACCATCATTAAAAATACAGGTACAGTGGTGAAAAAAATACACTGGGCTAACATATGCCCAAAAAGAGGAGTACAGTTGGCTAATGTAACAGCTTAAAGAGTGCAAATCCCGTTATGCTTTGTACCAAAATTGTAGTTAGAATCACAAGGCAAAATGCCATACCATGGTACCCCATTTAATATCTATACAGGGTGGTATATACTATAATCAACGCCCTCATAAACACATAAAGTATAAGGGGATACAAAATGTAACCACTCACATGAAAAGTGCAAATAGTGCCTGCTCCTCTCTCCCGACGCGCGTTTCGCTTCTTATCGCTTTATCTGGGGAATCATTCATCTGAGCATTCCCCAGATGAAGCGATAAGAAGCGAAACGCGCATCGGGAGAGAGAGGAGCAGGCACAATTTGCACTTTTCACGTGAGTGGTTACATTTTGTATCCCCTTATGCTTTATGTGTTTATGAGGGCGTTGATTATAGTATATACCACCCTGTATAGATATTAAATGGGGTACCATGGTATGGCATTTTGCCTTGTGATTCTAACCACAATTTTGGTACAAAGCATAACGGGATTTGCACTCTTTAAGCTGTTACATTAGCCAACTGTACTCCTCTTTTTGGGCATATGTTAGCCCAGTGAATTTTTTTTCACCACTGTACCTGTATTTTTAATGATGGTTTAATTATGTGCTTAATAAAGATTTATATATTTTATTACTGCATTAGTGCTTTCTTTGGTTAAATTGTGAAGGGACCTGGTTGCAATACATACCGCAGTCCCATATATTGTAGGTGTTATTCAGAAACTATGACTGAATTGGAGACTGAATATCTGCTGACAATCTTGTGTATGTGGGCAGCCTGGCTGTCTCCCGATGTCTGCTGTAAGTGGGAGCCAATATGCCTGATCCTTTGTCTCAGGGGTCTGTCTGGTAACAACTTCTTCTGCATATGGCAGTAAACATCGACATGTGAACAATCTGATCACGCGTGTCTATGGGGGAGTTGGGAGAAAGTATTAGGCTAAACGAGCATTTGTCCAGCAACTATTTGATGTGTATGAACACCTTCAGATGTAGATGTAACACCGAGACCAAATGCTGCCGCCTCCTCTAGTTATAAGAGACAAAATGTAGACGGCATATAATAAAATGTTAGTTACTGAACAATATATAAGGACATGCATTAAAAAGCTGATTCCAATTTAGCATTTCTAGAACAATATAGATTAATTGTTGGGGTACGGACACATATAGCACAATTACTCCAGTGGAACTGCGTGTGGAAAATCCACAGTGTTTACAGTGGCAGCAGAGTGGCCAAAGATTTAGGCCCCTTTCACACGAGCGAGTTTTCCGAGCGGGTGCAATGCGTGATGTGAACGCATTGCACCCGCACTGAATCCTGACCCATTCATTTCAATGGGTCTGTGTACATGAGCATCACTTGTGCGTTGCGTGAAAATCGCAGCATGTTCTATATTCTGCGTTTTTCACGCAGCCCTGGGCCCCATAGAAGTGAATGGGGCTGCGTGAAAAACGCATTGCATCCGCAAGCAAGTGCGAGTGTGTTGCATTTTTCACTGATGGTTGCTAGGGGATGTTGTTTGTAAACCTTCAGTTTTTTATAACGCGCGTGAAAAACGCATCAAAACACATTGCACCCGCACGGAAAAAACTGAACTGAATGCATAACTGAATGGCTTTGCCTGTGAAATCGCAAAGTTTTCACTGAACGCATCCGAAATGCATCCAGACCTAATCCGGACACGCTCGTGTGAAAGAGGCCTTAAAGAAATCTCATCCATACACTGCAGAGATGGTCCACACTGGAATCTTATATAATGACTCGTTCACATTTCTGTGTCCGTTTGACATCCATGAAAAAAATCAGTCCATGTTTCATTCGTGAAAATGTCCGTGTTTCGTCTGTGTGTCTGTTTTTAGCTGTCTGCGTGTCATCTGTATTCCATGGACACTTCTCATTAAAATTAATGAGCATATATGCTGTCCATGGAAAACTCAGACATCACATGTCAGTGAAAGACGGAAATGTGAACAAGGCCTAAGGCTTCGTTCACATCACCGTTCAGTCTTTCCATTCTCCTGCGTTTAGGAGCAGGAGAACGGAAAGGACGGATTCGGCACATAACTGAGCCGAACAGAGCCTAAAGACCCCATAGACTATAATGGGGTCTGTTAGGTGTCCACTCAGAAGCTGATTTTGTAGCGGAGACAAAAGTAGTGTATCCAGTCTATGGGGGCTATAGTCTATGGGGTCTTTAGGCTCCGTTCGGCTTAGTTATGTGCCGAATCCGTCCTTTCCTAAGCGGAGAACGGAAAGGCTGATGTGAAAAAGCCTAACTTGATATGTGGTACGCATTTACAATCTGCAGCATGTCAATCTATTTTGTCAATATTTTTTGCAGATTTCACTCTTTGCAACGGTAAAATCAGCAACAAATTCATAGCATTTTCCGCACCACAGTCTGCACAATTTGGATGCTGTGGATTTCACAGATATGTTGCAGATTTTGCATTTTGCCATTTGAGTGACTGTAGAGTCACCATACAGTGGTATTAAAGAGGTTGTCCAGGAAAAAATCATGGCTGCTTTCTTCCGGAATCAGCCCCATATCTGTTCCTATTTTGTGTGTGGTATAGCAGCTAAGCCGCATTCACTTCAGCAGAGCTGAGACGCAATATCGGACACAACCTATGGACAGGTGTGGGGCTGTTTCTGCAAGAAAGCAGCTATGTTTTTATAATACTGGACAACCCCTTTAAGGGGGCATTCACATGACCGTATGATGCGTGCACTCGTTTTGCAGACCGCAAACCATGGATCTGCAAAACATGGGCAACGTCTGTGTGCACCCCACATCACAGTGCTGACCCACTGACTTCAATGGGTCCGCGTTCCACAAGATGGGGCCAAAGATAGGACATAGCCTATCTTTTGCGGCACAGAGGGACGGACCTAGAAAGAGAGGGAAGGGCTTCTGTGGGCTTCTAGGTCTGTGCCTCCGCGCCACAAAAGATGGGACACGTCTTATCTTTGCCTGCATCTCGCGGATTACGAATCCATTGAAGTAAATGGGTCCGCACCGCGATACAAAGTACATACGCAGGGGCATACATAGAAATCATTGGGCCCCATAGCAAGAATCTGAATTTGGGCCCCCTAACCCCACCCACTACCCTGGCCCATCCCACCTCCTGCCCTGGCTCCTCCCCTGCCACACCCACATTTGTGAATAAAGAAATGTATACATGACCTACTGAGGACTCCAGCATAACGCAAACCGGACGGATCCTTTATGCAGCCCATAGACTTCTATTATGACGGAATGCCTCTAAAGGTTGTGCGTTATGGTCTGTGGTAACGGAATCCATAACACAATTCACCTTTTACCACCAAAACGAAGCGTGAACGAATTTCAAAATATGAAACTCGCTCTTCTCTAATTATGAACAGACTGGGGGTGACCAATGCTGGTGGTTTTATTTGTGTTTTTGAGGTGACAGGTTCCCTTTAACAGCAAGCAAAGTTCATGTTGGGGTGAGGGGGGCACTGTCCTGAGTCCTCTATGAGCCTACAGTGCCCCCCACCCCCACAGGAACTCTGCTTACTGCTGCCCTCAGAAAGTCCCATACATGAAGTTCTGGAACTGGAACGTTTTATACAGTCTCTCATAGCACTAGCGTAATTAGAAATGACTGGGCCCCACAGAAAATTTTATAATAGGCCCCCCCAGCTGTCCGGCACCTCTGACCGGCAGAGACACTTGACTTCTTCCCTAATAGAGTCCAATTATCTACCAATAGACAATTCATGGAAATATATGTATACTGTACCAACCAGAAGACATTTATTCTTACCTTTACTGTCAAAATATCATACTACAGTATACATATATTTCCATGACTTGTCTATTGGACGATAATTGGACTGTATTAGGTAAGAAGTCAAGTGTCTCTGCCCATTCAAAAATTTTCTGTGGGGCCCGTTCAAAAATTTGCTGTGGGGCCCACTGCCCAGTCATATCTAGTTACGCCAGTGCTAAGAGAAACTGGTATTAGTACAGAATTTTTTTCCATTAATGATCCGGATTGGAAAGATAGTGGCTGGGGCAGTCTTACTGTGTGGACGGGCTGGCAATGGCACAGGTCCGGACTCACTCTAAACTTCTTCCACGCTGGGTGCGCGCCTGCTGCCTGCCAGCAATACACTGGGCCAATCAGCAGGATCTTTGCACACTGCTAATGCGAATTGGCCCAGTATGTGATGCAGTGCAGGCGCAGCAGACGCACGAGCCAAGGGAGCGCGGCTGGGTCCTAGGGAGCGCGCAGTCAGTGAGAGGTCAGACCGCCTCTCAGCCTGCAGTGAGCGCAGTTGCAGGAGGCGGGGCCTTCCGAGCGCTCCGGGCCCCCCTGTGCCGCGGGCCCCATAGCAGTGGCGTATCCTGCCTATATTGGCGGTACGCCACTGTACACACAGCTCTGTGGCCTGAGAAACTGGCAAACCCATCACACGGTTAGGTGAATGCGGCATAATAAGGAGTCCTTGTATGCCAGGGAAGAAGCTGGGCTGAATCCGGTAAGGGGGCTTTTCCAGGTTTGGTCCATGTTTTCACACGTGGTATTGGTTTCATTTTGAAAGACATCTTCATCACGCTTATTAATTTGCACCTACAAACAACAAATGAAACAGCACTCTGTAACCAGAGTTCTGCCCAAGATAAAAGCTATAAGAGGACATTGGTGGTTGCTGGTTTTTAATCAGAGTGAGTATAAAGCTGAATGTGTACTCACATTACCTGCTAGTAGCCGTCTGGCTCCAGGAGGAGTGCATAGTGGGCTCAGCATGCATGTTGGTACCTGCATCCCTGGATCTAATGGAGGCTGTTACAGCACCAGAAGGGGTTAATAAGTATGGTTTGTTCCAGCATGCATGCTGGGCCCACACTCCCTGGATTTTATGTGGCTGTCGTGGCCCATAACAGGTAATATTTAGCGTTAGGAGGATTTTATGTGGCTGTCATGGCCCATAACAGGTCAGATTTAGCGTTAGTACCCACTCTAGGAGACAACCGTGAAGGGGTGAGTGGGCTTACTACCTTTTGATCAAAATGTAAACTAATGTCTCCACTGTTTGCATGCGATATGGTGGATTAGTACACCAATGTCCTCTTATAGCTTTTATCTTGGGCAGAACTCTGGTTACAGAGTGCTGTTTCATTTGTTTGTATGTATAATCGCCATAGCTACGTGCACCTGTATACAGGGAGTGCTGACTGACCCCCCCTTGTGTTTGTTTCTATTAATTTGCACCTCACATTTCTACACCCCGTTCTGGGACTCTCTTTTTCTTCTCCCTTTCTTGCTTCCCCATTTGATATGTGTTAGGAGATTGGCAGTGAAATGGGCCTTGTGGCCTATGGTCAAGTGTTATGCCTTTTTTTTCTGCCATCTTCAAGGCCCTATGGGTAAGACTGCGTGTATATAAGATTATACATCATCATCATCAAGAACTTATGCACTATATTTTAATTAGATATAAGACATACCACAGAGAGGCGGGTAATAATAACTTATATAAATAAGAAGAGGAAAGTGATTTATCCCAGGCTTGAGAGAATATACAATACTTATTTTCTGGACATTATGGTAGAAAAGCCCATATTTACAAAAAGGTTTGCAATAGATATATGTATATAAATATATACAGACAAAGATCAGGGTGGTCTACTTGTATCTTAATTGCCTAACTGATGACATGGACCCAGACATTCAACTCCACTCATATGTCTTTCGTACAGATAATTTTTGAGCCATAGGGTAGAACAGCTTGTGTTTATATAGATTAATGGTATAATTTCTACTAAATGCTATTTAAGATAGTGCAATCTCTCAAGATAGGCTGATAGGTAATGGCTTGAGGCTCTGTGCAGACAGTACAGAAGACTGAATAGTCACAGCCATAGGCCAGACATCATGGGCCTGACCTCAAGTGCTTTGTCTTATCACATTAATCAGTAGACGACTACAAAACAGAGACAAAGAGTCACTAGACTAGACAAGATGCTTGTTTTCAGTGTTACCCAAGCAATTGTTATGTATCTAACTTTCAAATGAAGAATCAACTACTTTTACTTAACAAGAGAGTTTTAGTCTCCTGGTAACACTTTCTTCCAGTGGTCACTTCAAACACTTAATCTCCACTTCATGTTCTTCAAATCATCTCTGGCCATATTTTTATAACGCAGGAAATAAATACGGCCTAAAATCTAAAGATTACCACATTATTTAGAAAATGAAACATGCCATCAATAAAAATAAAAGTGCAACTTTTAGCTTTCTCCGACACCCACGCCACTTTTTCAAAAAGTCAACTCATTTAAGAACATGTGTGCCTACTGGAGCACATTACAACAGAAATCTACTCCATCTCCTGGTTGGAGTAGATTTCAGGTCTAGAAGATGTGTGCGTCTTTTAATAAATTGGTCGGATCTTCCTCCAGCAGGGTTTTCACCAAGACTGGCAAGTGAAATGTATGTCTAGTAAATGAGTCCTATGAAGTTTACTATTACTTCGTTTACTATTACTACTTTATTCCCGGCCATGTTTTCATTTCTCTTTAGTAAGCTAATTCCAGTTACATACAACTATTGATATAACAATGTGCCATATAAAACAATATTTATTGAACCTGAAGAGTGGTTCACACACAGCTTTCTGTGGCAGTTTTTCATGCAGTTCCAAACAGAATCCAACAGGAAGGAGATTCATAAGTACTTTCATTATATTTCGCATTTCCGTGGACATTGGGGGAGATTTATCAAAACTGGTGCAAAGGAAAACTGGCGTAGTTCAGTTTAATCGTTTCATTTTTCAAAGGAGCCCTTTCCACCCATCTTGAAAAATTACCCCCAATGTTTGTTAAGTTGGGTCACCTGTTAGGTGAAAGTGGGTTTTGTGACACCCATTTTTCTGGCATTTTGACATCTGCTCCGTAGGGTATCTAAGATTTTTTTTTTTATGAACCAAACTGATCATGTGTAGGGTTCCTAACTGGGGCAGCTGAATAGCAGCCATGTGGATCTAATGACTTCTGTTCTCAATAGAAACTGATAATACCAGATTTTTGGGGCAAATTCTTTTCTCCCCTTAACAACTCAATTCCTTATAAAATACAGACATAATTTATCCCTGTGATTGAAGCTCCTGTCCACAGAATAACCAGATCACAATATGTCTAAGCAAAGGATGCATTGGGGTTCACCTGATCCAGGTACTGGTAAATGAAGGTAGAATTAATGTATTTAGATGTAGCATTTTCCAATAGTAGACATCAATGGTGAATAACTTCTCCACACTAAACAAGAAAATATTTCAATAAAAAGTATATATTTCAATAAAAAGTATATACATGAAATTGAACAGAAACTTATAGCAACGTATTTTAAAGAATCAATTATAGCATTAACTAGTCTTAAATGAATTTTTTAGTCTTAAATAAATATTTTTAAGGGCTCATTCAGACGGCCGTATGCATGACCACAAAAATGTGGATCCGTTTTTTTTGTGGACAGTTCAGCATGTCCGCAAACAAAACGGATTGCATTCAGTTTTTTTGCCGACCCATAGACTTCAATGTGGCCATGTCCTGATTTTCACTGACAAGTATAGAACATGTTTCATTTATTTTGCTGAGCCGTGCAGTGGATGAAAAAGCCCCATAGAAGTGAATGGGACAGCATCTAATCCGCAAAAAAACGGATCCGCATTTTTGCGGACAGCATACGGTGGCTGTCTAAATGAGCCCTAAATCAGCTATTCTCAATGTAATTTTACTTGATGGCTTTATTAAATCCCATAGTCAATTGCTTTCTGGAAATTAGGATATATAATTTCAGAGTGAGCTGGTATACAAGCTATTGGTGACACTACCATAGAGGCTTATATTTTATATTCTTGCTGTGATGAATAAGCTACTTCACTTTGGATAATCTATAGAACACAACAGGACACCATGGCCTTTGTAATCTTAGGTTGTATACATATAGTTTTTAATTAAATGTCAATGGTTGACAAATACTAGATGCATAGTATACATATAACAACTCCTATAGCAATTATTGGAGCACTGAATGTTAGTGGGTCATGTGGATGAAATGACAGGAGAGCAGTCAGCAGATCCCCTAGGTTATTTATCTTGCTTACCTATAGGCACTACATCTATGAGGGAGAAGTGTGGACCATATTCCTATCTTAGTCTGCAGGCCATAGGTAAATTGTCATTTTCTACTGTATTAAGCACAAAAATATTCAAGAAAAATGATAGTCGTAGCACTCTTTAGGCTACTTCGTCAGATTTGATAAAACTTCTATTTAAACAATGAATTTTTCTTTGTAATAACGGATAACATTATCATTGTATGATTGTTTCATATTAACCAAGTTTCTTATATAATAGTTGAATGTACAGGCTCCCATGCACATTAGAGTATTTTCAACGGGGCTGGCTGATAATCTAATGTTTATGGGGAGCTCCCAACAGATGATGTTAGAGAAAAAAATGACTGGGCGTGTTGAATTTCAATGCCCAATCCTTTAGTTCTCTCCTCTCTCTTATTGAAAACACACATGTGGGACTGAACCGAGGGTGTACGTCTATGGGGGAGTCAAAGAGGAGATAGCTATCGGTCAAACTAGCGTTTGGCCAACAGCTATTAAAAGTTTGCCTTAAAGTGTGCTGTAGTTTTTGTCCGGCCAGCTCTCGGCATCTTTGCCATGCTGACGCTGGACCGTCCCTATTATAGTGAATAGGGCCGGAGCTGACTTCCGCCAGAACACGGATCTGGCAGGCTGTTTCCCGCCGAAACAGCCTGCCGGAAAAGGCTACCGCCAGTGTGAAAGTAGCCTTAGGCTTCGTTCACATCACCATTCAGCCTTTCCGTTCTCCTGCTCCGTTTAGGAGCAGGAGAACGGAAAGGACGGATTCGACACAAAACAGTGATGTGAACGAAGCCAAGGACTAACAGATTATAATGGGGTCCGTTAGGATGTCCGCTCAGAAGATGATTTTTGAGTGAAGACAGGACTTTTGTCTCCGCTCCAAAATCTTCTTCTGAGCGGACACCTAACGGACTCCATTATAGTCTATGGGGTCCTTAGGCTTCGTTTACATCACCGTTATGTGCCGAATCCGTCCTTTCCGTTCTCCTGCTTCACAACTGCACATAGCTTTCTATACTTCTGATCCTTCATAAGAACAGAAAAATAACTGATCCATCTTATTTTCAGTAAGGGTACTTTCACACTTGCGTTGGTGCGGATCCTTCTGCTTATTTGCACAGACGGATCCGCACCTATAATGCAAACGTTTGTATCCGTTCAGAACGGATCCGTTTGCATTAGTTAAAAGAAAAATGACAAAGTCCAAAACGGATCCGTTTTGAATTACATTGAAAGTCAATGGGAAACGGATCCATTTTCAAATGCACCATATTGTGTTATTGAAAACGGATCCGTCCCCATTAACTTACATTGTAATTTAAAACGGATCTGTTAGGCTCCGCCTCTTCAGACGGACACCAAAATACTGCAAGCTGCGTTTTGGTGTCCGTCTCCAAAACAGAATAGAAGCGTAACGGAGCCAAACTGATGCATTCTGAACGGATCCTTATTTATTCAGAATGCATTGGGGCCGTTTTGTAAGAGCCCCAAAACGGATCTCACAAACGGAATCCAAAACGCTAGTGTGAAAGTACCCTAACAGTTGTAATCAGTTTGCATCAGGTTTTGTCTGTTCCGTCATAGATCAGTTATTTTTCACGGGAGAAAAAGTCCTGCATGCTCTTCTTTTTCTCCTGTCAAAAATATAAATATCCCATCTGATGGAACTGATCACAACTGATGCTCGTAATAAGTCCTTGTTCACATCTCTGTCAAACAGATCTGGCAGGCTGTTGACTATAATGGGATCTGGGCCACTTTGGGCATAAATGGCAGGCTTAGACTGGACATTAACCGTTGAATGCAACAGTTTTTAGTCCAGCCAACATTTGTGTCGGATCTGCTTGATGGAGCTATAAACCAAGCCTAAGACAAATCAGTTACTTTCTTTTCAATTTTCTGTTCTTCTGATGGATCAGAAAAACAGAAATCTAAACGCAGATGTGAATGAGCCCTTATATGTGCAACTGGTTTAATGTAAAAAAAAAAAAAGGTAACAATAATAATAATACAAAAAAATGGCAAGATTTGTCACTGACTGTCAGTAAGACAATGGCTTGCACCCTGGACCCTGCTGTGTCAGCGGTGCCAACAACACAGCAGGATAACAATACTTCTCTTCTCTATGAAAGAAAGGAAGGTTTTTTTTTTAAATTACTTGACAATTTCAGACACACTGGAAATCTCTTCCAAGGCCACTTACACACTGGAGTTTTGGTTTCCGTTTGTGAGATCTGTTCAGGGCTCTCACAAGCGGTCCAAAACGGATCAGTTTTGCCATTAATGCATTCTGAATGGAAAAGGATCCGCTCAGAATACATCAGTTAGGCTCCGTTCCGCCTCCATTCCGCTTTGGAGGCGTACACCAAAGCGCTGCTTGCTGCATTTTGGTGTCCGTCTGACGAAACTGAGCCAAACGGATCCATCCTGACACACAATGTAAGTCAACGGTGACGGATTCGTTTTCTCTCACACAATAGAAAATGGATCCGCCCCCCATTGACTTTCAATGGAGTTCAAGACGGATCAGTTTTGGCTTTGTTAAAGATAATACATATAATACAGAAATTACGAATCCGTTCTGAAGGGATGCAGACGGTTATAATATCTGAACGGATGCCTTTGTGCAGATCCATGACGGATCCGCACTAAACGCGAAAGTAGTGTAAGCAATGACAAGTGATGACAAAGACAGCATGTGAAACAAAGCGAAGATGTACTGCTTTGGGTGAAGAATTTGAAACTATATCGGGCATTCTATATAAATATTTTTATTTTGTGAATAAATCCAACATACAAGTTGTATCGGGAAAGTGCGCTAGATTTTTAGCATGAGTAAGTGGTGTAGGTTTTATAGAAACCAAATATAATTGATTGAAATAGCAGCAGTCGGCTGTCACTTGCTATTGACATCACTTTGCCTCATTATCCCATCATTATTCCATTAGCATAAAGATTGTTGTGAAATACCACGCAATCAATTTTATGCAGAAAAAATGGAATTTCGATGTCTGGTTATATGTTAATAAATTGATTTAAAAGTTAATTATAGAGAGAGTGCAGAATTTCAAAACCATGAAATGAGAACGGTGCTGCTGAAAGAATTCTTAAAAATGTCATTTAACTGGGAAGGTTTAGCAAAGCACAGCATTTACCTTTTCTCTACCATCTAAAACTGTATTTTATTGTTATTATCCATATTGTCTCATTTGCTGGCTGGATTCATTTTTCCAGCGTTAGTGCAGTTCCAATGCTGTGAAACAGAGTCTTGGAAGTTTCCTTACCCCTGGAGCTGGACACATTTTTGAGTTTGAGTCTAAAGATATGGCAGATTTATCACAGTGACCTAACTTTAGTGTATAAAATGTATCTAAAACACATAATAACTGGGGAACTAGGCATGTACGTTGGTTTTATGTAAAAACTGAGCAAGAATTTTGGCACATTTAGCTTAGTAAGTCATGCATGTTGTATAACTAGTACATACAACTGACAGAGAACTAGCAAGTTGATATGTGGGGGACACTTAACAAAAACATTTCAAAAACGAAAATGGCAGATAGCCAGTAGTGATACATTCTTTTCAGGATTCTCAGATATGCCAGTTCATTTTTTTGTATTCACTCACATGTTTCGCTGTGGCATACATCTAAATGGCCCATATTGCATAACAATGGAACAAAATGATCAGACTCAATTGCTGCCACTATTTGGATGGGGTAAAAATCTGGATAGAAAATGGTTCTGCTTGCTGGTTTCTTTTGCATTCTCAATATGAATGCCATGAGCGAGTTCCTAAAGATAACTTGGCATAAATAAGGAAACATTTTTACATTACTGTTCTGTCTTCTGTGTGAAAAGCTCTCTTATCAGCTCTTGTCCCATCAGATCTGTCCCTCATAAGCAACTTAAATTTATTCTTTTAATATTCAACACCATATTGTCACATTCATTCCAAAACTGACATCTTTGAAAATCAGAACAGCACTTTTTACTAATCCAGTCACCCGGAGATCTGTTCTCTTTTAGAAGCAACATATGCTATGGGAATATTTCACCACATTCACATCTTTTAATAGGGAAATATATATATATATCTGTATGTGTTTGTATATGCATATTTTATTATACAATCATCTGATGGGGATTTTTCCCCACAATAGATATATTGTCCATCTTGGGACTGGGTTATATCACCATCCATCCCCATCCTTGGACAGAAAGGTCTGGCACACTTGCCCAGCTTTTCTATTCCGTTTCAGCTTGGTTCCATATTTCTTGTTTGCTAATGCTGTCAGGCCTATGAAGAATAACTAGAGTGTGCATAAGTGGCCTCTGACATGCTGTGGACTGGTAGATTATAGAGATTGACAACTTTTCCACACTTTATGAGTTTCCCTGAGCTTTTCCCTTCAGCAGCATTGCAAGAACTTCAATGGGTGCTCCTGCAGACCTCCTGATCTAAGATAAGCACTGGTCTTATCGCATGGCTCTAGGTAATACAGTAGACCAGACAACTACTATACTAATATTTACCTTATTATTGATCAGTGGCCAAAATCTGTTTTGTACAGGACTGGTTTCCTGTGGTATATGTTAAGATCCGTCTTTCCACTAAGAAGACTTTGATATATAATCCAATTTCGTTTACAATGCATACAGTATTTAGGCGGCAGAAAGTGTGGGATCAGCTACTGCTTGATGAACTTGACAATGAAGTGTTAATGGATAGGTGTTTACATGTACAGGTAATTGTCCTGGTCTTGTCTCCTCCTAATGAGGCCAGGGAGACAGGCATCTTTCTGTCTGCTGTCAGGACAGGTGTCTGCACAGCTCCAGGGAGACGATTTTTCAGTTCTGTGGATCCAAGAGTTTAATTTCCATTCCAATTCCTAGTGATGTCTCCCAAAAAAAAAAGCCATATAGTATTTGAAGGGTATTCTGGTTATGTATTGTTATCTACTATCCACAGGATTCAGGATTCAGTTCTATGGATCCAAGAGTTTTATTTTTAATTTCCATCCTAATTCCAAGTGACTTTTCCGGAAACAAAAAAGCCATTTAGTATTTTAAAGGGGCATTTTAATTTTGTAAAGGTATCCCCTTTCCACAGGATTGGGAATAACTATTATATTATTGAGTTTCCTTCCTCTGGGACTCCCACTAATCAAGAGAATGTGAACCCTGTACCTCGTGGAGACCCCCAAAATAAACCAAATGGTGCACAAGGCAACCTGATTTATTTGTATCAGAGTTCTGGAGATAGACGCGTAGGGCACTTGGTTATCTCTCGAACTCCCACTTGGGCGCATGCCCGACTGCCCGCTTCGTTCACCTTGGAGGGCTCCATGGGGTAGGGTGTTTCCAGTCTTGTAATTGGTGGGGGTCCCAGCGGTAGGACCCCCACTAATCTAATAGTTATCCCTTATCCTGTGGATAGTAGAATACATAACCAGAATACCCTTCAAATACTATATGGCTTTTTTTTTTTTGGGAGACATCACTAGGAATTGGAATGGAAATTAAACTCTTGGATCCACAGAACTGAAAAATCGTCTCCCTGGAGCTGTGCAGACACCTGTCCTGACAGCAGACAGAAAGATGCCTGTCTCCCTGGCCTCATTAGGAGGAGACAACTTTACATAACAGGAATACCCCTTCACTGTGCTGTTAACTAATACAGAACTGCTGTGTTTTGCGGTCCACAAAATATGAATACCGGCCGTGCGCTTTCTGCATTTTGCGGGACGCACAGGGCCAGCACTATTTAAAAATGCCTATTCTTGTCTGCGACTGAGGACAAGAATAGGACATGCTCTATATTATTTGCGGGGCAGCGGAACAGAACTATGGATGCAGACAGCACACGGTGTGCTGTCTGCATCTTTTGCCACCCCATTGAAATTAATGGGTCCGCACCCGTTCCGCAAAATTGCGAAATGGATGCGGACCCGTACATACGGCCGTCTGAATGAGCTCTAACAGTGTAGTCTGTAGGAATAGCTTGTTTATGCCAGACTTATAGACTGATGCCACCATGTCTGGTAATAGTTATTACTAGGAAGCCAGTGACATTTCACTCTCTTCTGATTCAGAACATAGTCGTGAATGCTTAATGCATGTGTCATGATAACTAATGCTGTGCCTCTCAAGACATATCTCTATATAGGGTCGGATTCTACAGTATAATAATATAGAGTATCTCAGAGATATATCCATTTGTCATCACTGAGTCATGTATTTTTCAAAGAATAAAGCTATTTAAACATAGGGAATACATTCAGTTGTGTTGTCTCTATTTCTAGATCTTACCTCTGCTACCAGTCTTCTTCTTGTATGCTTGTACTTTATGGCCTGCTATTAATTCTAGAGACCTCCATGAACAGAGATTTCGCCATGCTCAGATGAATATTCGGATGTCAGAACATTCACCTTGGGACTACATATTTGTAAATGTTTATGACTCTTTATGATAGTGATCCTATTTATTATAAATATTCTGAAGCAGACTGATATAATTTATAAATCAAATTTTCAGTTATTGGGCCCAATACTTTTGTCACCAAAGATGCAGCAATGTATAGTTATATGAAGAGTTCATACTATATATTGCCAAAAAATATTAAAAAGCTATAAAAGTTTTATTGTAAAATGCTTGCATTTGTATTTCTTTTAGATAAAGACATCAGTATACTTTATAAGGGTATTCTGTATACAGGAGCCTTGTCACTCAAATGGAATAAGTAACTTTAGTATCAGCTGCCTACAGGATGAGAGAATGTGCCGGATAATTAGAACAGTCTGTTATGTATGTTAGGCTCCAGAAAATTGTCCTAATGCCAAAAAAAGACTTGATAACACCTGGTAACAAGGGGAAAGTGTCCTATTAGACTGTAAAAATGTTCTGAGAGACATACAGCAATTAGCAACAGCAAAACAAGCTCTGTTGAGAAGTCCATTCTTAGGATGTCAAGTCAGCATTGGTATAGTATAATACCGACTGGCCAAGCTCAGGAGACAGCCAGTCTGTCCAGGCTCTCTTACCTTGCCACTTAGCATGTACATAACAAAACCCCAATTTGTCTCATTTTAATATCCCAGTCTATCCGAGGCAGCACTTTCAAAGTAATGAAATCTATTATGCAAATATGAGATTCAAGGAAAGTCTACCATGCCGGTGTGTCTCCACCTCTTTCGTTATCACAACAATCACCTGAGTGGGCAATGAGTCCAAGTTGTGTCTTGTGTGTTTTGATAAGCCATGGATAATGAATGGGCTGGGGGCTCCCAATGTGTATATAAGCAGCTGAGACCACAGCAATGCCAGTACCTGAACACTTCAGCAAGGCTTGACATCTCCTAGAAAGAAATGATCTCTTCCACTGTATTTCTGCTCCTTACTGGCTTCCTTGCTGGATTGGGCAAGGCATTCGACATTGGATTATCCACAAGATGTGTCTCTATACCTAAAGAACTGGGTATGTGCCATGACCTTGGCTACACAGAGATGAGACTTCCTAACCTGATGGGGCATACCACCATCCCTGAAGTCGTATCCAAGACAGCAGAGTGGCACAAGCTTCTACAGACTGGCTGCCACCCATATGCCCGAATGTTCCTATGTTCCTTGTTTGCTCCAGTCTGCCTTGATACGTAAGTTCAACTTTTACTATGGATCTTTGTACATTTTATTGCTCACTGCATTATTTGGGAATGTTACTTAACCATGTTTCAGGTTCCACAGTGTGCATTTAAAATCTATATTATCTTTTTAAAGAAACTGAGCCCTTGAAACAAAATCTTTCATTATTGAATGGTTACCTTTAGGAGATTTTACTGTTAAGTGGCTGCCATAAACTGCTTAGTATTGTTCACTGTGCAGTTCAGCTCAGCGAGAAAGAGGATTAGACACCACTTGCTGAACTAAAAACACCCACTTTGTAGCTTGACCCTTCCAACATAATTCTCTAACTCCTGGTGCATTGCTACATATGTCTTTATAATCCTTGAAAGGCTGGGCGAACATACATTGACATAATCATATATAAATTCTTTGGCACTGCTAGATGTTCATTGCCTTAACATATTTTAGAATATTAATAAGAATACTAAGATGTGATAGAAATACAAGTCCTACAAGAACTACAAGTTGAAAATATGCTTCTGTTTTATTGCAGGTTTATCCAGCCTTGTCGTAGTATGTGTGAGGCCGTGAGAGACAGCTGTGCCCCTGTACTAGCGTGTCATGATCAAAACTGGCCCGAGAGCCTGAACTGTGACCGTTTTCCAGCTGGTGACGATATGTGTCTGGACACCCTGAGTAAAGAGTACCAGCATAACTACAAAGGTAATTTTGATTTGCTGGAAAATAATAATAATAATGATGATATTGATACTACTACTACTACTAAAATAGCAATAGTAAGGTTTTCTAAATTAGATAAAGTGTTAAATAAAATCTTTTTTTTTTTTTTTTTTAGAACTACCCAAACCAACATGCCAAGGCTGTCCATTGATTGAGGAGTCCTATTCATACAAGAGTGCCCTGGGAGCTTTTTGTGACAATGACTTTGGTGAGTTTGAATTTACTTGTCTCTTGTGGAGTAATATTGTACATTGACTGAATTTTGGTGACAAGCAGTTATCTCCTTCCAACTAAATATGGTATAACTGTTAGATCAGTGTGGGTCATACCACTGGGACCCCCACTGATCATGAAAACAAAGGTCCTATAACCAATGCTGGAATGGAGTAATGGTTCACCACCACTCCATTCAAAGTCTAAGGGATTGCTGAAGATAGACATGTACAGTGGTAGACCATATCTGGCAGTCTCATAGAGTAGAACATTACTTAGTAATTATCTGTATAAATTTTATAATAGCTTCCTAACTTGTCTTTTTGGGGATGAAGGTCTTATACCAAGCTTCTCCCCAGGTCCCTCAGCCCCCAAGTTTACATATAGCTTTCCCAGTATCCATTGGACAGAGATTATCTTTTTGTTACTGGAATACCCCTTTAATGTTAGATGAACCGTGACAATTATTATGACAACAATATTCTTTTAGATATTAGAACAGCTTTATGTATTTCATTTGGGTATTTAAACAAGTTCTACTCTTTTACAAAGATAAGCAGACAGATTACTGTATTAAAGTTTCTTAGCTCATTTCAAGCAATTTGTTCCATTTTGTAGAAAATGATTCCAATATTGTAGAAGTAAATATACCCTAGGTGTTGTAAAACAGTGGGAGGCTGAGATAACACTAATTAGCTGATAGTGTTAATGTATTTGTGTGCATGTGTTACCAACCCACTGACACAGTTAGTATATCATTAAGATCCCAATTGCTGTGTCGTAACATCCAAAGACAGAAAAAAAAGCTAATTACAACTAGAAAATGGCACAATGACCTTGTTACAGACTCACCATTCTGAGGTTATCCGTTAATAATAGAAGGTAGTTTATTTATGGCATAAGATGGCTACTTCTGAGGTTAGTACTAATCAAGTACCTGTTTGTGTTTTTACAGCTGTCAAAGTAAAGTTGTCAAAAAGAAAGTTTGCATCAGGACATTATGAATATGTGACCGAGGGCCTGGTAGAATTTATTAAACAAGGAATGCTGCTTCCCTATGACACACGCAATCTGATCGAACAATGGCTCAGGATCAATGAAAACTGTGCCCATCGGATGATGCGCCACTCCAGATCCATGGTCTATATTTTAGCTGGAGACATCCAGCATGGAAATGTTGTGGTCAACAGAGTATTCCACTGGCAGAAAAAGGACTCTCAGCTGACTCTGGCCACCCGGAAATGGAGACACCATAAATGTTAACGTAACAACTTGAACTTTTGTCTGTAAATATTCAAGGCACTCAGATGTAAATAGCTATATATACAGAAATATATAAATATTATAAAGACTTTCTCTGGCAGTTGGCAGTTATGTATTTCAGCATCCCTTGCTAAGCTGCAAGTGAATTGTGTGTACAAATATATGTGCATAGATTTTGAGATAAACTTAATTTTTCAAATCAATCTTTCACTTGTCTGCCTGAATCTATCAATACAGACTTATGTTCTGTTGGGGACAGATAATGTTTATTTGAGTTGGAAGTTCACAAGAAGGATCTCACAAGAGTAAAACTCAGTTGAAGTTGGGCTGCTTTGGTGAAAAGATTAGAACGAAAACTCAAATAGTTCATCATGTAGAGGGATATCCAGGAAACCCATTATATAAACATACATAACAATAGCATTCAAGTTTGGTATTTTTTTTAAGATAAAGGTTTTAAGCTGAATGATTGTTCAGCTGACAGCTATCACTCCTCCATACATAGGGTGGGATTCAAATTTTAAACAACAGGTTCCCTACTGAACGGCGGACATGCAGTGTCACAATGCATGTTTACATACACATACACATAAATACACCATATACATGGTACACATACATAAATACACTATATATACATTACACACACATACCACCCAACTAAGGAGCTAAACTGTCAGCGGTGCTTAAAGCAATTGAAGTGAATATCTCCAGCTGCCCTGCCGCCGACAGAGCACTGGATCGGGACTCAGCAGGTAAAATAGTTTTTCGATCCAGTTGCAATTTTAACAACTGGATCTGAAGAACTGGAGAGAACTGGCTAAATTCCATGCCTGTCCATACACATACACATTTAACCAAGTATGTAGGTGTCATCAATGGGGTGAGCAATGGCATGCCTAGGGTGTTTTCTCTGGCACCCCCCCCCCCCTAATACTTAACTACATACCTCTTACATCCAGGGACATCTCCTGTCATATAGACCTTCTCTTTCCTCTTCTCCTCTGTTAGACCTCCATGACGAATTCTCTCAGTCACATCTCGTCTCTACAGAGTTTGTAATACAGACACGTTAGTTTCTCAATTTTTACATCAACCTCCCCATCCTGGTGTCCCCACAGTGTCATCCTGCTGCCACCCCCAATACTGTGCCTGTGGTGCTCCCCAATGTCCCAGGTACTATACTGCTGACAAAAATAGTGACCCCAGTAAACATAATTGGGGTCATTTATCAAACTGGTGTAAAGTAGAGCTGGATTTCCAAAAGAGATGTCAAATATAAAAGGTGGAATCTGATTGGCTGCTATCGGCAACTAAGCTAGTTCTACTTTACATCGGTTTGATGAATTACCCCAAATGTCCCTATAATGTCCACAGCAGTTATAATGTCCCCTAGAGCGCCCTCAATAATAATAACACCCTATATTTTGCTCCAGGCAACAATCCCTGTTTGATGTCCCCAAAAATAATAGAATTGCCCCTACAGTGCTTCCCCAATAGCAACGCCCCCCACGCTGCCCCTATATAGTAATTTCCCCCACACTGCCCCCCATAGTAATCTCCCACAGTAATTTCCCCTACACTGCCCCCATAAGGTATTTTCCCCCACACTGCCCCCATACAGTAGTGTCCCCCACCCTGCCCCCATACAGTAGTGTCCCACACACTGCCCCCATACAGTAGTGTCCCCCACACAGTAGTTTCCTCCACACAGTAATTTCCCCCACCCTGCCCCCACACAGTAGTGTCCCCCACACTGCCCCCATACAGTAGTGTTCCCCAAACTTCCCCCATACTGTAGGGTCCCCATACAGTAATTTCCCCCACACTGCCCTCATACAGTAGTGTCCCCCACACTTCCCCCATACAGTAATTTCCCCCACGAATGCCCCCACACTGCCCCCATACAGTAGTGTTCCCCAAAATTCCCCCATACAGTAGGGTCCCCATACAGTAATTTACCCCACACTGCCCTCATACAGTAGTGTCCCCCATACTTCCCCCATACAGTAATTTCCCCCACGAATGCCCCCACACTGCCCTATACAGTAGTGTCCCCCACACTACGCCCCCACACAGTATTTCCCCCCACACAGTAGTGTCCCCCACACTGCCCCCATACATTAGTGTCCCCCCCCACAGTAGTGTAACCCACACAGTAGTGTCCACCCTCACAGTAGTGTCCCACACACAGTAGTGTACGCCACACTGCTCCAACACAGTAATTTCCCCCACACTGCCTCCATATAGTAATTTGCCCCACACAGTAGTTCCCCCATATTGCCCCCATTTAGCAACTTGCCCCCCACATAGTGATCCCTTCCATAATTATTGCCCCCACACAGTATCCAACCATAATATTTTTCCCCCACATGTCTTCCTGTGCCCCCCAAAGTTACTTGGCACATAAAATAAAAAACCTAAAAGTTAAATACTCACCTATGTCCAGGCGCTTCCTCGCAGAGGAAGGCGCGCACAGGCACGCCTGTGCCAGGATTTCACTACCGCATAGGCCTCAGGCCTACTAGACCTGAAGCCTATGGCGGGCGGTGATTGGTGGCGGGGCAGGGAACTACGCGCTCCCGTGCCCCGCCGCAGTATGGTAGTCTGTATTGATGGAAGTGCTCATTGCTTCTCTGGTACCCCCCTGAGAGCCCGCACCGGGGGCGGACTGCACCCCTTACACAATCAATTTTTCCCTATTCAGTTCTAATGATTACATGGAGAGATGTACTGCCAATAATTGTACAACTTTAATTCAGAAAGATGCAGATCAGTGGACAAATGAGAGTTTGCTCGTTTATCGGTGGCACAATTATACGGGCCAGTTATTGGAAATGAGCATACATATCAATATTTGTTTCCGATAACTGGCTCAAAAGTGTCCAGTCAAATAGGGGTTTAACAGTGCCCCACACAGTTACCGTAGCCTTCCTCGTGCTCCACACAGTAATACTGCTGACTTTGGGTGCCACACAATTATTGTACCCACTTTGTGCTTCCTACATAATTATGCCCACTTTTGTGTCTCTGGCATACAGAATAACTTTGAAGCATTGTTTTAGTCATAGGCTATTATCACCATCTACTGGATTGTCCCGCATCCAGTCTGCATCAGCCAATGTAAAAAGCCACTCATTCTGGGCTTAAATCAGCCCTTGTATGATTATGCTTGCTTCATTTATGTTGCCACAGGCAGTGGCGTACCGCCAATATGGGCAGACCACGCCGTTGCTATGGAGCCCGCAACACAGGGGGTCCCGGAGCGCACGAAAGGAACCGCCCCCTCTGTCTACTCTGCACAGAGAATCAGAGACTTAGTTAAAGCGAACCTGTCACCTGGAATTCACATTATAAACCAATAAAAGTACCTTATAGCTGATGACCAGTGTGTTGTCCTCATGTTTTTTTCTGCTTTTCTGCACCTATAGTTCATGAAAAAAACGTCTTTTAAACTGCTCTTTTTCTACAGACAAAGTCATGATAGAAGTCAAGGAGGCAGACACTCCTTGACTCCAGGATGTGCCTCCCCCGCCCTTACCCCGCCTCTCAGCAGTTTAATTGACACTCGGCTCCCTGGCCGGGACTGCGCTTGTACAGGCGGCGCATACGCCGTCGCCCTCCTTTGCAGCGCGATCCTTTGCTTATTCGCGCATGCGCCGTCCCCCGACGCCGGCCACTCTTCTATCGCTCACGCGTGCGCGCCCGGATCCTCAGGCTCCATGCGTCCATAAGCGAAAGGATCGCGCTTGACTCCGCGCTGCAAAGGAGGGCGACGGCACATGCGCCGCCTGTACAAGCGCGGTCCCGGCCAGGGAGCCGAGTGTCAATTAAACTGCTGAGAGGCGGGGTTAGGGCGGGGGAGGCACATCCTGGAGTCAAGGAGTGTCTGCCTCCTTGACTTCTATCATGACTTTGTCTGTAGAAAAAGAGCAGTTTAAAAGACGTTTTTTTCATGAATTATAGGTGCAGAAAAGCGGAAAAAAACATGAGGACAACACACTGGTCATCAGCTATAAGGTACTTTTATTGGTTTATAATGTGAATTCCAGGTGACAGGTTCGCTTTAATAGTATGAGCCGTGCGGCACTTGTGCTCTCCTTCGCTGACATGCAACCCCCCTCCGCCCGTGGATGCGACCGCTCATCCCTGTCTGATGATCCGGGCTTGGCCAGTGTATCACTGGCAGGCGCCGCACAAGTACACACAGAGGCGCGCTCCTCTCTGCGCTCACGTCTGCCGCCCGGCCCCGGTGATTTCTATGTATGCCTCTGTCTGTGACAGGTGAGTGAGGTGTGTGCGTCATCCCAGAGGTGTGGGGGGCACTATAGCGGACTGCTGAGGTGAGGGGCACTATAGTGGACTGCTAAGCTGTTGGGTGCACTATAGGGGAACATTTAGGCTACTAGGGACACTAAAGGGGATCATTTCAATCACTGGGGGCACAATACAGGGCATTTAAGGTACTGGGGACTCTATAAGGGGCTTTATAATTAGGAGGGACACTCTGGGAGAGAATATTTAGCATTAATTATAATTTGAAGACCACGTTACGTGTTACTATAGGGGCTGTCTATAATGCACTATTATTTCTATAGTATAGTATTTGGAGGCATTGGGCAGCACAACAGGCACTGTAGTGACTGCCCCCCATGTCTCTGCATGTTTTCATCTGCATGACGGGAGGGAGGTAGTGGCGGCTGTGCGGGCATCAGGAGCAATGCAGGTGCCAGGAATGAGGTGTGTAAGGTGCCTGGGCATTTAGGGGGCATTATAAGGGTTAGATAACCCCTTTAACTCCTTGCTGCTGATGCAATCCCCCCGTGGAGGGGGGCGAAAGCACACTGTCCTCCTGAGTCCTCTATAAGCCTACAGGTCATCCCCCTCCCCCATCAGTCACCTTGCAGGGGGGAGTTCAGTAGGGGAATGCATCAGCAGCAAGAAGTTAAAGGGGTTATCTAATCCCTATAATGCCCCCCAAAATGCCCGGGCACCTTACTTACCTCATTCCCCGGCAACCGCATTGCTCCTCATGCCCACACAGCCGCCACTGCCTCCCTCCCATCACGCAGATGAAAACATCCAGAGTCAATAGCAGGCCATGATGGGAACGAGCCTCCCTAGCATCGCGGGTGACACTTTCCGACATGGCCTGCTATTGGCTGCACCCCCCCACTAGGCATAAGTATTATCTGTATGTTGTGCATGGGCATTTTGGGGGGCATAATAGGGTCTAGATAGCCCATTTAACCCTTAGAATACAAGAGGTTTTTTTCATTTTTGCATTTTCTTTTTTCTACTCTATCTTCCTTGAGCCATACATTTTTTATTTTTCCATTCACATAGTTGTATGAGGGCTTATTTTTTGCGGGAGAAGTTGTATTTTAATATGGCATACAATGTAGTGTGAAGCGGGCAAAAAAATTCCAAATGGGGTGGAATTTGAAAAATAAAATGCAATTTCTCCACCGTTTTACGGGTTTTGTTCTTACGGCATTCCCTTTGTGGCAAAACTGACCTGTGCCCTTCATTCTCTGGGTCAGTACAAATACGTACGAAGGTATGTATACATTTCTTTATTGGCAAATGGGGGTGTGGCAGGGAAGGAGCCAGGACAGGAGGTGGAATGGGCCATGGGTGGGTAGTGGGCAGTGTTAGGGGGCCCAATTCAGATTCTTGCTATGGGGCCCAGTGATTTCTATGTACGCCCCTATCCACAGATAAAAAAAATAAGTGTAACCAATAAAGAAGCAAAACAGGAACATGTTTTGCCTTATTTTGCTTTAGTGGCATAGGCAAAATTACCAGCAGTCTCATTACAGAATATACTAGCCACAGAGTCAGTCAATTGGATAGGGCAAATTCATTCCACAATAATTTTTTACAAACTCTCTTACATAATCTCTACACACATTCTCTAAACATTGATATAAATTCAAGCTTTTGTAAAGATATGTTCCCATGTGTTAGATAGAAAATCCAATCTATACATGTGAATGGGATTGTTTCTGCAGTATACACATATCCGGTATTTCCGCAAGCCCCGTTCAGATAAACTACCACGTTAACGGAGAGTGTTTCACTAGTATATGCCACTTTCTGTTTGCTTTGATAAAATGTAAGTGATCTCTAGTTATAATATAGTATCAGTCAGGTCACTTGTTCTTTCAGTGATCTTTATTTGGTCAAAGATCTATTTGATTCTGAAAACTCAAGGTGTTAAATTGCATTTACATGAGCCTATGCCCAGGAAATTACAGGGAACAAACCAAATGTTCCCGTTTATTGCCTAAACGCTGGGCAGAGATGACAGCTGCATTTACATGTAGCAATCACCTCCTCTGCATGGGAATGAATGATGGCTATTGCGATCACTCATCCCCATAAAGATTCATTGTTTGTTGGGCAGCACATTTCTGTTTACACAGGACTAGGCTTGAACGAATCGACCTTCGCATCATAGATCCGAAGTCGATTTGTACAAAAATATCGATATTAATGCTGTTTCTGTACAGGATTAAAATATATTGGCTCCGCCCAAAGTTGCGCAAGACTTCGGTGAATTACTACTGTATTCATATCTGAGTATTTAAAAACAATTTACAATAGGAATCCGAAGCGGGCTTTGGTACTGGTTGGTACCTCACTACCACAGCCCACTTTGGACTGCTATTTTAAATTGTTTTTAAATACGCAGATATGAATACAGCATCAATTCACCGAAGTCTTGCAAGATGAAGTTTGGCTCCATGGAGCGAATACATTTTAATGCTGTACACAAACAGCCTTAACATTGAAGTTTTTGAATGAATCGACTTCGGATCTATGATGCAAAGCTCAATTCGCTCAAGCCTATGCAAGACATCTGAAGAATGAGTGTTCAAATGAACATATATTCCCAATAACCTACCTGGGACTTTAAAGGATTTGTCTGGCTGGTAATTTTTTCATTTTTAAAAAAGGGTCAGTATGGTTTTTAAAATAAAATAAGACATACCCATCTGGCCAGTCCTCTGCTGCTCTCATTTGAGTACTTTCCAGGTCCCCCACCAGCCTCTACTTTTCTGGCCCCTCTCGATACCGGACTGGCAGGGGACCCTGGAAGCATCAGAATCAGTGGTAGGGGTTAGGGTCCTTTCACACTTGCGTTCTGAGGATCCGGCAGGCACTTCCGTCCCGCCGGATCCGTCAGAACGCAAGTCGCCTGAAGCATTAGAAGACTGATCAGGATCCTGATCAGTCTTCGAATTGCTTTCAGGTTACTATGGCAGCCAGGACGCTATTAAAGTCCTGGTTGCCATAGTAGGAGCGGGGAGCGGTATACTTACCATCCGTGCGGCTCCCGGGGCGCTCCAGAATGACGTCAGAGCACCCCATGCGCATGGATCACGTGATCCATGCGATCACGTGATCCATGCGTGTAGGGCGCCCTGACGTCACTCTGAGCGCCCGGGAGCCGCACGGATGGTAAGTATACTGCTCCCCGCTCCCCACTGACATTTTACCATGGCAACCAGGACTTTAGCATCCTGGCTGCCATGGTAACAATTGAGAAAAAGCTAATGTCGGATCCGCGATGCGCCAAACGACGTTTAGCTTAAGGCCGATCCGGATTAATGCCTTTCAATGGGCATTAATTCCGATCCGGCCTTGCGGCAAGTGTTCAGGATTTTTTGGACGGAACAAAAAGCGCAGCATGCTGCGGTATTTGCTGCGTCCAAAAAACGTTCCGGTCCTGAACTGAAGACATCCTGATGCATCCTGAACGGATTTCTCTCCATTCAGAATGCATGGGGATGATCCTGATCAGGATTTTTCCGTCATAGAGACCCGATGACGGATCTCTATGCCGGAAAACAAAAACGCCAGTGTGAAAGGGCCCTTAGGGAGGTAAGCTTGACTGTTAAGCCATCATTACCTTTTAAAAATGTATCATAGTCTGAACAACTAATTTAATAGCTTTTTCTGTACCATTTCCTTTCTTTGTTGTGCAGTAATTACCTGCTGTCAGCCTTAAAGGGGTTGTGCAAAAATAAGGGGAGGCAAACCCCCCCCCCCCCCCCAACATACACACTTGGCCAGGACTGTAAAGGAAAGACTGGCTCCCTGCTCCTTGTTCTGCCAGCCGATGCTCAGTTGGGCTCCCTTGATGTTAGCATGTTTGACATCGCCACAGCTAATCACTAGCAGCAGCAGTGATTGGCTCCCATTACGTTATGACAAATGGTCACATGATGCAAGGGGTCCAGTCTCTGCCACGGCCAGTGACTGGTTGCGGCAATGTCAAACCAGATGTTGACATTGAGGGAGCCCAGCGGAGCATTGCAAATCTGGCACATTAGAAAACGGATCCGTCTCCCATTGACTTTCAATGGAGTTCATGACGGATCCGTCTTGGCTATGTTACAGATAATACAACCGGATCCGTTCATGACGGATGCATGCGGTTGTATTATTGTAACAGATCTGTTTTTGCAGATCCATGACGGATCTGCCCAAAACGCGAGTGTGAAAGTAGCCTCAAATGAAATGATCAAACAATGTCTAGCATGTGTGGAACCTAAACACTGTGATATAAAACATGTATCACTTCTATTCTCATGTTCATACAGTGTTGTAAGTTGTTACCTTAGTAAATAATGAAATGCCAGGTGCTCCACCATTGTTTGACCATATTTTATAAATGATTTTGCATAGCAGACCATAGAAATACACCATTTTATTTCAGTGCAGTTTCCCTGTCAGCAACGAAAATCCTAATTTCCTACATTCCTTCCATGCAAAATAATAACTGATTTTACCAGACACACTATAAAGTGCTATTACTACAATTTTACAAATATTCTTCCTACATAAATGAAGCTCTCCAGATGGTTATTACCAAGATACCTGACCCAATAGCTTTGCATTAGGCCTCATGCACACGACCGTTGTTTGTTTCCGCGGTCACGGATAGGATGCTTCCCCATTCATTTCAATGGGTCCGTCAAAAAATGCAGATGGTCAACCGTTTTTGTTCCGCATCCGTGGTCCGTGTTTACATTCCGTCAAAAAAATAAAGCATGTCCTATTTTTTTCACGTTTGTGGACAAGGATAGGCATTATTACAATGGTTCTGCCCAAAAAACGGATCCACCCAAAAAAACGTCATCCATTTTTTTTGACAGATGCAAAATTTGCAGACAGAACGGACACGGAAACAAACAACGGTCGTGTGCATGAGGCCTTATACACAGATAAATTCCTAATTTAAAAATTTGTATTTGGCCACAGAAAACATGTTACTCAGTAATTCCGTAAACTACCTTGTTCACTTTAAGAGACATTTGTCTGACTATAGATTTGTTAACTAAACAAATAGAGCAAAGTTACATCAATACCTGGCACCGCAGCACTGGAACTGACCTAATGCTAATGGAGGCACCAGCTCCAGACATGGGAGGAGTGCACAAGACATCACGTAGTCTGCTGTACCTGTCTGCAGATTAATGAGGTGATGCAGAAGACAAGTGTTAGGTCTGGTGGACAGATCCTCATTATTAACATGACAATAGACTTTTCACAAAGCATTGCAACTCTAATGAGGAGGTTCTGCCACTTACCTGCAGTACAATAAAGATATATTCTAAATACCTTGTATTTTTCTATTTTACTATTCCAACATAGTACTTTTATAAATGCACCCTTCAGATAGGTAAAAGCACAACTAAAGGCGCTTTAACAAGAGCAGATTATCGTGCCCTGTGCCAAGTAAATGTGCCACCCATAAGGCAAAATCTCCACTAGGAAGAAAATTAGAATTGGCACAAGCTGAGTGTAGCAATATAGATAATGAGAACCATTTTGTGGGGTTGTGCAATGCATGGGCACATCTCCAAGGATGGCTCAATGACCAAAGTCCCATACTGCAATTCTACTGCTGAAAAATGTCGCCGACAAAGGAAAAACTGCCTCTTGTATCCAAAGTGGTCCAAAAAATGAGGGAAGTGGGATGAAAAGATCTAAAAATGACAGCTTTCTACAGTGCTAATGTTGGCTGACAAGATAAAAACAGGAATTGCAAAAATGGTCAGCACCTGACTTCCAGTTTGTCGCACGGGAAAGGAATCACTCCAATGGAAATATAGCAAAAAATCCCGGCGGACGCTCTTTGTCTTCAAAACATCTCTTTCTTTATTTTATAAATGCAGATACATATTGATACAGATACAATATAAAGCATATAACCCTAGGGGGCACACTGGGGTTATATGCCCCCTAGGGTTATATGCTTTGTTTGAAGACTAAGTGACGTGTGTGGGTGTAGTCACGAAGTGGTGAGCACCTGGTATTCCATAACCTGGAGGGAGTGTAGCCGCCAGCGTACTAGTTATACAGATACAATATGTATCTGCATTGATGAAATAAAGAAAGAGATGTTTTGAAGACAAAGAGCGTCCCCTGGGATTTTTTGCTATAAGATAAAAACAGGAAGCAGCACTGGCAGTACGTGGAGCTCGTGGTTACAGTGTTGTTAAAACAGTTAAAAAAATCAAAGCCCTTGTCAGGTACAAAAATCATTACCCCATAACGGTTCTAATTAAAACGACATTCATTCCACAAAAGTTCTGGCTCTCACAATGCAGTAACACAAAAAAGTTTTTTTATTTATTTGTAATGAAACAAATACATATACCATATTTTTCGCTTTAAAAGACGCACTTCAATTATGGAAGCGCTCACTAGTATGCATTAGGTCCTGGGTGGGGGGAAGAAGCGCTGCAAGTGCTTCTGGTACTCACCCTCCCTGGTCTTCTTTGCTGGGGCTGGCGCTGCACTGTCCTGACCCCGTACAGCGTCAGGAAGTAATACGCGCACAATGACCTGACGCTGCACGCTGTCAGGTAACAGTGCAGCACAGGCTGGAGAAGACAGGGGAGCGTGATTTCTGCCGGAGATGAAGAGGAGCTGTGGCGCGGGAGAGGTAAGATGAGTTTTTTATTTTATTCTGATCTGAGGTCTGATGGGGTCAGAAACAAAGGGCTGATCTTAGGTCTGATAGGGGTCAAAAATATAGGGCTGATTTGAGGTCTGATATTAAGGGAGGCTGATTTGAGGTCTGATGGGGGTCAGAAATAAAGGGCTGATTTGAGGTCTGATGGGGGTCAGAAATATAGGGCTGATTTGAGGTCTGATGGGAGTATGACATTAAGGGCTGATCTGAAGTCTGATGGGGTCAGAAATAAAGGGCTGATCAGAGGTCTAATGGGGTCTGACAGAGGGCTGATGGGGTTCTGACATGGAGGGCTGATATTGGGGTCTGATATGATGTCCTGATATGGGAGTCTGATGTGATGTCCTGATATTTATGGGGGCCTGATCTGAGGATCTAATATGAGGTCTGATGAAAAATATTTTTTAATTATTTTCCTCTAAAATCTGTGTTGTGTCTTATCATCAGGTGCGTCTCATAAAGCGAAAAATATGGTACATATTTGTTATCACCATAATCATACATGTTATATATGTTGCACAGTGAATGATGGAACAGTGACAAAATTGCAGTTTTTTTCTATCCCCCCCAAGAAAGAATTGATAAAAAATTATGCCCCTAAATAGGGTCATTGAAATATACAACTTATCCTGCAAAAAGATCAAGCCCTCATATATCTATGTCAATGGAAAAAAAGAAGAAATGGCTCTCCAAATGCCAGAGTGGAAAAAACTGAAAAAAATGCTTAAAGGGGTTGTCCAGCGTAAAAACTATTTTCACAAGCCCCCCTTCTCCATCGAACCTGTGGAGGAAAGCATACCTACGTGCCACCAGATCTGGCAGGGAGGAGGATTTGTTTTCAAGCTTGACAACGCCTTAACCCTAAGTTCACACCTGAGCGTTTTACAGCGCGTTCAAACGCGCTGTAAAACGCTCAACACATGAAAACCAATGCTTTCCTATGGCCCTGGTTCTCACTTGAGCGTTTTACAGCACGTTTGAACGCGCTGTGAAACGCCCGACGCATAAACAAGTACTTGAGCTTTTTTTGGGGCATTTGTCGCGCGTTCTTGTGATTGACTACTGTGGTGTCAATCACAAGAACGCGCGAACGAACGCGTGTTTCCTATTTGCAAAAACGCGCTGAAATACGCGCGACTAAAACGCGCGTTTTTAGAACGCTCAGGTATGAACCCAGGGTTAAGCTTAAATAGGTCTGGCTGTAAAGGGATTATAATTCATTTTTTTACAAGGGAACTTTTACTTTTTACCTATGTTTTCCAGTGCACTACTAACAATGAAATACACATACAAGCTGTATGAGCATAGTTGCCCTAATATTGGTTCTCTCAGGGAAGCTTTGGGGACATTTTGTTCCCTATAACTATGAGCTCCCCTTTTAATGAAAGCAATTGACTGCAACATCACAAGAGTTAGGCTAGGTTCACATGACAACATTTGTCGCGCGACAAATAGGGCACAACTTCACTGCAACATTTGTCACGCGACAATTTTTTATAATGGAAGTCTATGGTGTCGCAATGGATTTTTTGTGACTGTCGCGTCGCAGCATGTTGCATGTCGCAATGCGACACCATAGACTTCCATTATAAAAATTGTAGCGCGACAATAGTGCGACAAAATGTCGCGCGACAAATGTCGTCGTGTGAACCTAGCCTTAATCTATTATCGTAACTGTGATCCTAGCCCAGTTGACTGCAATGTTTTAACCATAAATAATAGATATTTAACACTTAAAGGGGTTGTCGCACGAAAAAAAATATTCTACAGATTTGAAACCAGCACATGGATCTGAATAGTTTTGTAAATGCATGTTATTAAAAATTTAGCATAGCCACTGAGTTAGTCAATAAAATGTATCTGTATAGCGCCACCTACAGTTTGTTTTTTTATTTCTTTGTCCTGCTCACTGAAAAAGCCGCACATACTCAGTTTCATCCTTTAACTGCCTCCTGAGCTGTGATAGGTAGAGCTGAGACACGCCTCCTGAGCTGCAGCAGAAAAGACACGCCCTCTGAGCTGTCAGCTTGATATAAATCTAGCAGAGCAATGAATGGGCAGATCTCTGGATCCATGTGAGGTACAAGGCTGGTTCTGGCTTTGTTAAAAAGACATCGTCATATTCTATATTATGTCTGATTTAAATGTTTTACATTACTCTTAGGATAACCCCTTATCCCCCATAAATTCAAAAGCTAATAAAAGTGAAGTTTAGAGAAACGGCAACTACGATAATATATGCATATATACTGTAATCATAAGATTAAAACCACTGACAGTTAAAGCAGGATATACTAGATAGTGAGTCCTGCAGGCCTTAAAGTTGATGTGTTGGAAACAGGAAAAATGGGAAAGTGTAAGGATTTATGAATACCGTTAAAGCATAAAAGGAATAAAAATGGCCAAATCTATTAACCAGTTCACTAGTAGCTGTACGGCGCTGCAAACTAGGTACAAAATACCAGCGCAGTACAGCTATGGCGCGGTGTTCACCCGGTCCCTGAGTGAAATCGCTCAGTGACCGGGTGACGATGACTGCTCAGGACGGCTTTTTCTGCCCCCCTTGCAACATTGATCGCTGCGATTGGCTGATTTCTGCAGACCGGCCAATGGCAGCTACGGGTGATTTTTCATTCATCCAGGAAGCTGCAGGGGGGATGGAACAGGATTTTTACAGGGGTGACTGGTGCTGAACTTGTCAGCACCTGTCCCCCCTAGGTCAGGCAGGGGACACCAATGTTTGACATCCCCTGCCAGCACTGCTATTAAGGGCTAAATTTCCCTGCATGCAGACATTCTAGCTAGTGACTGCATGCAGAGAGGTTCTGTGCCCCTCTATGCTGCTGGTTGGCTTGCTGGGACCTGTTGTGCACCACCACTGCGACTTCAACTGTTCCCGTAAAGAAGAAAGAAGAAAAGAAGAAGTACTTCTGGAACTGGTCCGTGCGCTTTTTTTGTTTTTCTAATTATTTTTTTTTTTACAATTTTCCAGCTCTGCACAACTTTTTCTGTGTGCGAGCTGTGACCGTGTGTCACGGTCCCGTCTGTGACAGAGGTGAGAAGATCGGATAGACGATGCATGTGAGGCTATCTGACAGGTCTCTCTGTTTTCCTCTTAGTATGTTGTTGTTTGGCAGGCTCTCACCTCTCCTCAGGTTCTGCTCGTTATCAGTGATGAGGCTCTATTTAGGTCCGCCTCACACTGCTGACCATGCGGTTGATATTTTGTTTGTTGTTTTTTTTTTCTGTGAAAAAAGACCTGCAGTTAGTGGTAGGTAGTATATATATATATATATATATAAATATATAAATCAATTTCAGTTAGTGTTAGTTTAGGATTTTTCACGAACGCACCATCTGTGTGCGTGCATTTTAAAACCACCAAGCACTGTAGTGAATTTTTATACTACATGCAGGCACGATCTGTGTGCGTGCGTGCATGCTGCAGAGCACCGATAAGTAGTGTGCTGATTTTAGAGTTTTTTTTAAATTTTTGGTGGGAAAAAAAGAGTTGTAGTTAGTGGTAGGTTGTTAGTTATATATATATATATATATATATCTCAATTTCAGTTAGTGTCAGTTTAGGATTTTGCACGAACGCACCATCTGCGTGCGTGCATTTTGCAACCACTGAGCACCGATCAGTAGTGTCCATTACTGATCGCGTCTGCTCAGTTTTCACCGTTTTTTTTTTTGTGCAGAAGAGACTTTTTTTGTGCAGAAAATATAAATTCCTGAGTTTGTGGGCGGCTGAGAAATTCAGATAGATTGTGCGGGCTTCACTGAAATTGCATTTTTTAAATCTTTTTCTCTGAAGATTTAATAAATTTTATGGTGATTCAAACAAATTTATACGCCCAGCAATTTATTTCCCAGAACCCCACATCGCCCTATGCTAGACCCCTAGGTTGGACCCCAGTAAATACAGCAGAGATAATGACCTTATGGGGGCTCTTGCTGCATTTGGGCGTTGTTAAAAAACCAAAGATTACTCAGTATTGGAGTGTGGATGTCTTGTACCACACTCCAATTTACAGTAGTGCCATGGCCCGTAATTGATTCCAAGCAATCCTAAAATTTTAGCATTACAACGATAATGCACAGTGCCCACCCAAGAATGACCCCGCATTTGACAGTCTGTACAAAATTAGGCCAATCTTGACCACTTCAACGCAAAATTTTCAGAAGTGTACACTCCTGAAAGAAATGTCTGTGCAGATGAATCCCTACTTTTCAAAGGGAGGATAAGATTCCGCCAGTGCCTGCCCAGCAAGCGGGCAAGGTATGGCATAAAAATGTATTAAATCTGCGAGAGTAGCTCTGGGTACACTCACAAGTTCCAGGTTTACAAAGGGAGGGACACCCGGATTGAACCCCCAGAATACCCCCCCGGGTTACTATCTCTACGTGGATAAATACTACACGAGTCTACCACTGTTCCAATCTCTAGCCTCCAGAGGTACTCTGGCGTGCAGCACAGTACACAAAAATCAGAAAGGCCTCCCTAGATCCCTGGTAGGGAAACCACTAAGAAAATGAGAAAGCCGTGCTCTCCTCAATGAGAACATGTTGGTGGTTAAGTACAAGGACAAGAGGGATGTCCTTTTACTGACTACCATTCACACTAACACCAGCTCCTCTGCCGCTGTACGAAGTACCAGAACCACTGTCCCCAAGCCAGACTGCATCCTGGACTACAATAAACACATGGGAGGGGGGGTTGATCTTTTAGATCAAGTTCTGAAGTCCTACAATGCCACACGAAAAAAAGTGTGGTACAAAAAGCTGGCCGTGCACCTCGTACAGATGGCGCTGTACAATGCGTTTGTGCTTTTTAAATCTAGAGGCCATCCAAAAACATTCCTACAGTTTCAAGAGGTGGTGATAAAGGCCCACATTTTTTCTATCCAAGCAATCGAGGGAACCAGTACTTCTGCAAGTTACGGTGCCCGAGTTGTACCAGGGCAACATTTTCCTAGTGAAGTCCCCCCAAACAGCGAGAAAGGGAAGGATCCAAAAAAGATACAGGGTGTGTTCCAAAAGGGGGATAAGGAAAGACAGCATTCACCATTGTGAAACCTGCCCTGAAAAACCTGGCCTGTGCATCAAGGATTGTTTCAGAATCTCTCACTCATCCATGGAATAATTTCATCCTTGATGTACCCTGTAATTTTACCACTTTATAACTGATTTTGTCCACAGAGCTTACATATCCACTTTTCACCAACCACTACATATTAATTACACCAGTTTGGTCAAAAATGCCCTTTCAACCCCTTTAAATGTTTGTACGGGGGTGCTCTTTCCAAAATTGGGTCACTTCTTGGGGTTTTTAATTTCTGGGACCTAAGGATTTTTTTGACATATGACATGTCACTTAAAATACATATCTGTAAATTCAGGCCTGCAAAATCCATATTTTGCAGTTTGCCTCTAGAGCCCTGCTGTGCGCCCATACAGCAGGTTACAAGCAGATATGGTGTGTTTCCTGAATGGGGAGAAAATGAGGAACACATACTGGAGTGCATTTTCTCCTTTAACCCCTTGTGAAAGTGAAAATTTGGGGTCTGCTAGTTTTTGTTTTTTTTTCACAAATGTGTGCTTTGAAATCCTTTTAACAAGTGTTTCTAAATTCTGTGAGACACCTGTTTGCTGAAAAGTAACCTTTCTACTTAAAATGTTCGTACGGGGGTGCTCTTTCCAAAATGTGGTCACTTCTTGGGGTTTTTAATTTCTGGGGACCTCAGGAATTATTTTATGCGACATGGCACCTAAAATACATGTCTGTTTATTCAGGCCTGCAAAATTTTTTTGCACTTTGCCTCTAGAGACCTGTTGTGCGCCAATACAACAGGCTACAAGCACATATGGGGTGTTGTTGCAAAATGGGGAGAAAATGGGGAACACATACTGGAGTGCATTTTCTCCTTTAACCCCTTGTGAAAGTAATAAATTGGGGTCTGCTAGTACTTTTTCATTTTTACAAATGTGTGCTTTGAAATGCTTCCTCTAGTATTTTTGCCTTCTGTGAGTCACCTGTTTGCTAAAAAAGTACCCTTTCTACCGCTTAAAATGTTCGGACCGGGGTGCTCTTTCTGAAATGGGGTCACTTCTTGGGGACCTCAGGAATTTATTTAATGCGACATGGCACCTAAAATAATGTCTGCCGATTCAGGTCAGCAAAATCTATATTTAGCTGTTTGACTATAGAGCCCTGCTGTGCGCCCATACATCATTTTTTGAGCACATATGGGGTGTTGGCGTATTCGGGGGGAAATGGGGAACAAAATGTGGGGTGCATTTTGTCCTGTTAACCTTTGTGAAGAATGTGGGTGTAAAGCAACTTTTTCTGGAAAAATGTGTAACTTTTCATTTTCACACCCAAGCATTTCCTAATTCTGTAAAACACCTGATGGGTCAAAGTGCTCACTACACACCTTGAAATATTCCTTGAGGGATGTAGTTTCCAGAATGGGGTCACTTTTTTGGGGTTTCCACTCTAGGGGTACCTCAGGGAGTGTTCAATTGCAAGATGGAGCTTGTCAATTATTCCGGTGAACTCTGCCTTCCAGAAGCCATTTCGTGCTTCTATCCTTCTGACCCCTGTGGTAAGCCCATATAGCAGTATACAAGCACATATGGGGTATTGCTATAATCAGGAGAAGATGGGCAATAAATTAGTGACTGCATTTTCTCCAGTTCCCCCTTGTGAAAGTGAAAAATATGGGCATAAAGTCAATTTTTCTGGAACAAATTTTTATTTTTCATTTTCACAGCCAATTCCATGAATCCCTTTTGAGGACAAAGTTCTCACTACACATCTTAAAATATTCTTTGAGGGGTATAGTTTCCAGAATGGGGTCACTTTTTGGGGGTTTCCACTGTAGGGCCACCTCAGGGTGCCTTCATATGCGACATAGCTCCCAATTACCATTCCAGATAAATCTGCTCTCCAAGGCTGGATTTACACGTCCGTTTAACACGGATGTGAACTGTCCGTGGTAACCTGGGCTGGATTTCTGCTTAGAGCAGGAGCGCACGGTGTCATTGGTTGCTATGATGCCGTGCCCTTCCCGCCGCTGCTGTACAGTAATACACTGGTATGATCTATATGAGTGTATTACTGTACTGCAGCGGCGTCAGAAAGCGCACGGCGTCATAGCAACCAATGACACCGTGCGCTCCTGCTCTAAGCAGGAATCCAGCCCGGGTTACCACTGACAGTTCACGTCCGTGTAAATCCAGCCCAAAAGCCATATGGTGCTCCTTCCACTCTGAAGCATGCTGTGCGCCCATTCATTAGTTTTTGAGCATATGGGCTGTTTTTGTAAACTCCATATTCAGGGAAATAGATTTTGAGTTTTGTTTGGCTGTTAACTCTTGATGTGTTGCAGAAAAAATTGATTAAAATTTAAAATCTGCAAAAAAAAAAAAAAAGTGAAATTTTCAAATTTCATTCCCATTTTATTTAATTCTCGTGGGGGCACCTAAAGGGTTAACAAAGTTTGTAAAATCAGTTTTGAATAGCTTGAGGGGTGTAGTTTCTAAAATTGGGTGATTTATGGGTGTTTTTTTAATATGTAAGGCAACCAAAAATATTTTCCATGCAGTAGTACTTAGCCCATTTACGTTATCGACAGCACAACCAATAGAAATATATGGATCTACAGTGTATCAACAAATGAAGTAACTACAAATTATAATCAACAATCAACAAATTTATTATCAACATGATTGGCATAACACAATACATAAAAACATGATTAAAAACAACAGGAGTGGTAGTGCATGATCAATGGACATATAATAACGTGCAAGTGCATCAGATGGCCAGCGGATAATACTGTATAAATATACAAATACGTTTAATTAAAGTTATAGGTATAATAAAATGTAATTTTGATTACCTAAGGCTAAACAATTGATATATAGAACCAAAATCCAAAGGTCAAAGTTGCAAATAAGACCACAATCATATACTGACCAACGCAAAGTCCACAACCATGGCAGCACTACCAATCTTCTTCCGACGCGCGCTTCGTGGTCTGCTTCCTCAAGGGGTAGTGGCTGGAATGGTGATAACACTAAATATATATAGGGCAGACATTAAGAGTCAAATTGGCCATGTTACCTATTGTTGTCCAATGAGATCAGACAACAATCTGTTGAGGGAAACCCACCAGCTGATCCCAATAGATATCCATGCTCAGACCCACCTGTATCATATCTCCAACTAAGCGCCACTCACTACATGGCGCTTGGGTGTCCCGCCATGCTGCCGGATGGCGAGTGAGCGCTCTGTGATACGGAAGAGGAGAACCGCGTACACAAGTGCATGATCCCCGTCATCACGGAGCTAGGGCCGCTTCACCGCTCCGGCACATGCGCAGAGGCCCAAGCGCACCGGGTCTGCCATATTAAGTACGGTAACAGAGTCTGGCGAGAGATATGTCTAGTATAAAATCGATGCCACCCAAACCACGTCACCAGATGACAGGACGAAGACAGTGCGTACAAAATAGCAGTATATAAAAAGCACACAAACAATACCAGATTAGTTATAATAATGAAACATGATTAAACATGATTTATCTTTTAAATAAAAAATATAATTATAGAAACTGACTATTCATAGTGATATCGAAGTGACAGTGTAAAATAGAACAAAGAATATATGAATATAGACACAGAAAATTCATAATAATTAAAACATGCATAATTGAGTGACTACAAATAATACATAATTACATGACATAACAGTGATATATAAAAGGTTGAATAAAAGGTTCAGGTTGAACTGATGCATAAATTATATAATGTGAAAAAAGGAATATAAAATTGTGCAAAAGAATACAAAAAACAACTTTAGGTACTTTAAGTATGTTAAAGGCATAAATAATGTTAAGAAGGGAAGTGGTTTTAATAAAAATAAAAAAAACTCAACACAAAAACAAGGGGGCACAGTCTAAAATGAGTTGGAGGGAAATATTATTACACCAAAAGAGTAGTTCAGGCTTGAAACCACAAGTCAGATGTGGTTGGGAAATTGGCAGTAAGTGAATTTAGAAATGCCTGGGATAAACACGTCTAACCTAAGATAACTAATAATATAAGAGCATACCAGATGGACATTGTGGGGTTTTTCAGCGGTTAGTTGTCAATATTTCGATTGGGGTGACGTTGACAAGGGTCTAATTATGATAGCTGGACAACTGTGTTAGAGCATCTCCAAAACGGCAGGTATTTGGGGTGTCACCAGCATGCAGTGGCTAGTACCGAACAAAAGTGGTCAAGGGAGGGACAACCAGTGAACTGATGACAGGGTCATGGACACTCAAGTATCATTTTTTTCAGTCACAAAATGTCGATTTCTCTCTGCTGCAATTTACTAGATGTCTAAAAATGTGCTATTTATAAATGTGACAGCTACACTACCTTCTAGACCAGTGGAGTGGAGGAAGGTAAGAGTCTGTCATAATGGCATAGCAAGCTAAATGTCACATAGCCATCCCAAAGACACACTGATAGGGAACTTAGATTGTGAGCCCCACCGGGGATAGCTTGATGCTAATGTGGTCCGTGATGGACCATGTGATGTGACGTCATCACAGGTCCTTTACACTGCAGCTAATGCTTGAAGAGAGAAGAGAGATCTCCAACTACGCGATCAAGTGGCTAAGGTGAGTTAAGTTTTTTATTTTTAACCACTTAATCAACATTCTACAAAGCATTCTTTATTGAGAATGCTATTATTTTCCTATATAACCATGTTATAGGGGAAAATAATAAAATCTACAGAATACTCAACCCAAAACCGGACTTCAGTGATGAAGTCCGGCTTCGGGTCTGGGTACCAAACATGGCGATTTTTTCCAACGCGCGTTCAAAACGCATTACAAAAGTTTGCACACGCGCGGAAAAATCACGCATATTCCCGCAACGCACCCGCATCCGATCCGGGCATCAAGCATGACACCCGTGTGAAAGAGGCCGAAGGGTATGAGCACAAGGCGCACTGTAGCGACGCAGCCACTTTGCGGTTGAATACTGAATAGCTGTATGAGATGCCGCAAGCTCCAATTAACTAATTAGAATCGCCTTGTTTTGACGGTCTTCACAATCAATAGCTGTGGTTTTGGGGGTTCCAGGTGGCCATTAACAATGAAAGATAACTAAGCAATGCAGTCCTAATTAGTTAATTGAAGCCTGCTAGGGCTTGTATGGTCGTGCAGTGTTTGATCGCAACGCAGCCATGTCGTAACCATGTGTTCGTACATGAACATATATACAGGCATGCTCTTCCCAATAGTTGGCCCATATAAAGGAGCTGCCGATTACCTAACAAATGAGCAAGACATGGTTATGTGGCTATTGTTCATGCTGCATCCAAAATTATTGTCGAGTGCAGCATGAAAAATACTGGGTTGTTACGCTGGGTAAAAAGGATGTCCTGCCTACAATATGGAAAGTTAATGGGGGACAAATGATCGTAATAATGATCGTTTGGTCCACTTCATTTTGAATTTGGCCCATGTGACAGGGACTTTAAAAGGGGGCTCAACTTCATTCAATTTTGAAATTGTAAGGTTTGGCCAAGCTTTTTCTAATGTATATATAGACACCTTACAAAGAAAGGCACTCTAATGCCATTAATAATGTTAACATTGTGTGCAATATATTTGCTCTCTGCCTTTAACTTTAACCCCTTCCCGCATTATGACGTATCATACAGCCGCCACACGCCCACACTAACAGGATGAGGTGATCGCGCCACCCCTGTCATTTAACCCCCCAGGTCGCGGCACCTGTGAGCGAAGGCAGAGGGATGTGGTTCCCTTTGCCTTCCGATCGGAGCCCCCGCAGTGAAATCATGAGGCACCATTCTGTTGCCATGGCAGCCTGGACCCTGCTGAAGCAATCCAGGCCTGCCATGGCAATCTCCATACTGAGCTATGCACGAGGAGAGTGTAAAAATCCTATTCACCCAAATAGAGAAATGGTAAATTAAATGGTGGCTTAAAAAAATGCATCTTGTCGCACAAAAAATAAGTCCTCATATAGCTATGTGAATGGAAAAATAAAAAAGTTATGGTTATTGGAACGTGGGGAGGAAAAATCCAAAATGCAAAAATTAAAATAGGCCTCGACGCCAAAGGGTTAAGCTATGCACGAGGAGAGTGTAAAATCCTATTCACTCTAATAGAGAAATGGTAAATTAAATGGTGGCAGTAAAAAATGCATCTTGTCCCACGAAAAATAAGTCCTCATATAGCTATGTGAATGGAAAAATAAAAAAGTTATGGTTATTGAAACGTGGGGAGGAAAAATCCAAAATGCAAAAATTAAAATAGGCCTCGACGCCAAAGGGTTAAGCAATCTTCAGCTACTGTACCTTTCACAAGTCAAAGGCAGCCGTTACACATTCCTTAGAAACGGTAAGTGCAGCGGTGTACAGTGGGGTCATGCGGGTCTAGTTATCAATGGGGCGTTCAGCCTTCAGACATTTATCACCTCCTGCAATTACTATAGAAACCATATAGAACATCGCATCACATTTGGAATAACCCAGCTATGGAATGTCAGTGGTAATAAATGATTGCATATTTGTGAATATTGATTGGATAAAGAAAATGAAAAGCTCCAGCAGGCGCAGAGCCAATAAACATAGGCATGTAGCCGCAGAAAGACTTGAAAGGTAGCACTACAACTGTAACTATAGTAACTTAAGTGGATGAGCCGTCCAGATCCTCTAAAGAACAGGGAGGCCTGCTCAGCTTTTATAGGCAGAATAGAAATATGAACAGTGATATCATTAGGATTGCAAAGAAGTACACGATAAAAGAGCCTATTCATTATAAAAATATTCTAATACTGCTGGGAATTTGTATTATTTATATACCACTAATGTACGGTTACAACGGTCAAAGCTTGGACAGTTCAAGAATACAGTCAGGTACCCATCTTGTAAAGTTCCCTTAAACTGGCATATATGCAGTAAAATGCCTTACATCCTACATCAATTGGACTTGGTAAATTCTGAATTATTAAATACTCAGATATAGAAAAAAAACAAACGTGATTGTTGAGGGGTTAAATAATAAGTATTGGCTATGTTAGCACCAATAATCTTTTATTAATCTTGAGAGAATATTAAAAAATGGAGCTCACACTGTACATGAAGTTGGTCCACAGGATAGGGGATGACTAATAGATGAGTGGGGGTCTGACCACTGGGACCCCCACAATCATGAGAACTTGAAATGAAATGGAGCAGCTGGTTAAGCATGCACTGCATTGTTCCATGCATTCTCTATGGTACAGCCAGGGCAGTAACATAGCTAGAAATGACTGGGCCCCACAGCAAATTTTTGAAAGGGGCCCCTCCAACCCCAGCAACTTCTTTGCGCCCCCCTCTTCCCGTACAACCCCTAATCCTGTGGCTAGTCAAGATGGCTCTCTCAGACGAGGCCCGGCAGCCGCTCAGTCCATTTCCTACAGTTTCTCTGTAAATAATGCAATTTTATAATACTATTGAGTGGACCCTGACAATAAAATCTTTTACTCCTCCTCCTGGGTGGGCCCCTTCTGGGCAGCCGCTTCCCCTTTAGCTACGCCCCTCAGCCAGAGTCCATTTAGTACAGCACTCTGCAATTTCCAGCAGTCCCGCATGCTCAACCTGCTGCTCCATTTATTTGCGGTCTGAGGGGGGTATGAGGTTCCCCTTCTTGTAATGGGTTGGGGTCCCAACAGCTGGATCCCAAATGATCCTATCCTGTGTATAACTTCATCCAACTGACATACTCTTTGAATACCTTATTTTTTTTTTTTTTTACAAATGTTGGATTATTGCTAATAATTATACCATAAAACAAAATGTTTGTGCACACAAGACTTCAAAGGAAGATGATAATGTCCCATCCTGCAAGTTGATTATTCAGCTTCCCCATGTGTGAAGAGCAAGAGTAAATAACCAAAAAGTGCATAATTCTGATCTCAGCATTACATTTGATGCCCATTTCTAGGTCTTTTGTATTTGCTAGATCCACTAGGCCAAAGTGGTATACTTTCTATGAAGAAATAGTGGGCAGCAGCTCCCCCTAGTGGCTGCTCAATTATAGGCTGCTGCTTCACTGCAATGTCTTCATGGGAGTGAGACACTAAATTCACCAAAAAACCCCCATACAAATGATATAGGCTGAAATAAACGCAGACACATTTAATCACTTTTCCTAGAGATATGCAATTTCTTTAATTTGACACTTTCATTTCCTTTGTGAACCTGAAATATTGAAGGCATAATGGGAGGTGTCGAAAGTTATATGCATGCACAGTAGTGTTTAAATATAAAATTGCTATTATGCATACAACTCAAAATACAAGTATGCATCTCTACAGTATATGCAGCTGACCAGGAAGACTAAGGCCCCTTTCACACAGGCGAGTTTTCCGTGCGGGTGCAATGCGTGAGGAAGACGCATTGCACCCGCACTGAATCCGGACCCATTCATTTCTATGGGGCTGTGCACATGAGCGGGGATTTTCACGCATCACTTGTGTGTTGCGTGAAAATCGCAGCGTGCTCTATATTGTGCGTTTTTCACGCAACACAGGCCCCATAGAAGTGAATAGGGCTGCGTGAAAATCGCAACCATCCGCAGTCAAGTGCGGATGCAGTGCGATTTTCCCGCATGGTTGCTAGGAGACGATCGGGATGGGGACCCGATCTTTATTATTTTCCCTTATAACATGGTTATAAGGGAAAATTATAGCATTCTCACTACAGAATGTTTAGTAAAATGTGGATTAAGGGGTTAAAAATAAAAAAAAATTAACTCACCTTATCCACTTGATCACGTAGTAGCAGATCTCTTCTCTCTTCTTCAAACATTAGCTGCAGTCTAAAGGACCTGTGGGGACGTCACATCACATGGTCCAATCACATGGTCCATCACCATGGTGATGGACCATGTGATTGGACCATGTGATGAGCTCAGTGACGTCATCACAGGTCCTTTAGCCGGAAGCTAATGATTGAAGAAGAGATCGCAACTATGCGATGAAGTGAATAAGGTGAGTTAATTTTTTTTATTTTTAACCCCTCCATCCACATTTTACTTTGCATTCTGTATTGAGAATGCTATTATTTTCCCTTATAACCATGTTATAAGGGAAAATAATAAAATCTACAGAATACTCAATCCAAACTCGAACTTCAGTGATGAAGTCCGGGTTCGGGTCAGGGTACCAAACATGCCGATTTTTCCCACGTGTGTGCAAAACACATTAAAAATAGCGCATTTTCCCGCAACGCACCCGCCTCTTATCCGGGCGTCAAACATGACGCCCGTGTGAAAGAGGCCTAAGCATAGCATCGGTGGTGTGATGGAGGGGCAAGTACTGAACAGGCTATCTTCCCTCCACAGGTCAGCAATTAGCAACATTTTCAATAAAGCCCAGAGAACCCCTTTAACCCCTTCATCCATTGTGACGTGTCGGTATGTCGCGGTGGTTGAGGTAATGTACGGAGCGGCCTGCTGCAGTGAGCCCGGTCCATACGCAGTATAACAGAGAGCCACATCCCTCTGCCGTTCCCCTTCAGTGTGGCCGTGTGCCTACTGTATTATACAATATAAATATAAAAAAGTAGTGGCTGTCAGATGGTGATGTCAAATGGTGATGCAAAGAAAATGTAGATTTTTCAAAGGTTTTTGTTTTTTTGAAGTAATAAAACAAACAAGAAACTATACAAGTTTGGTATCGTTGTATTCCTATTGGGCTGCAGAATATGGCAGACATTTTTAGCACCGTGATGTCAAAACCCAAAAACCTTGGTAGAATTGTGTTTTTTTTAATTTAAATTCAACCCCACAAATAATTTATTTCCACATTTTCCAATAACAGACATGGTTAATTAAATGGCCCCCTTAAAAAATACAACTTATCCCGCAGCAAACAGCTGATTTTGTTTTGTTGGCGGCATTCCATGGCCAGCAAGGCATGCACTATTACATTGTGTCCATTCAGACTAAGGCTACGTTCACACGACGACATTTGTCGCGCGACAAAAAGTCGCACTATTGTCGCGCGACAATTTTTATAATGGGAGTCTATGGTGTCGCATCGCGACATGCAACATGCTGCGACAGTCGCAAAAAATCCATTCAAGATGGGTTTTTCTGCGACTGTCGCGTCGCAGTCGCAGCATGTCGCATGTCGCAATGCGACACCATAGACTCCCATTATAAAAATTGTCACGCGACAATAGTGCGACAAAATGTCGCGCGACAAATGTTGCAGTGAAGTTGTGCCCTATTTGTCGCGCGACAAATGTCGCCGTGTGAACGTAGCCTAAGGCCTCATGCACATGGCCGTTGCCCGGCCGTATTGCGGAACGGAAGCAAGGATCAGAAGCCCATAGAAGCTCTACGGAGTGCTTGCGTGGCGTTTCTGTCCATGCCTCCCCACTACAAAAAAATACAATATATTCTATTTTTTACGGTGCGGGCGGATCACGGACCCATTCAAGTTGAATGGGTCTCGATCCGTCCCGGCCGCCGTACGGATCGTAGGTAATATTATCAAGACCAGCCCGCAAATTGCGCTCCCCAATGCACGGCACGGCCGCACAATGGCCATGTGCATGAGGCCTAATGTGCATCATTGTGTTACAAGGGTGGGTTGAGTCTGCCAGAATGAGAGCAGCTCTTACTTGAGCACCTCTGCATTCTTGCTCATAGAGGGGTCCAGATTCAGGGACCTCGCCCTCCATGACAACCATATGCATCTCACATTTTTGTCAGCTCAGATTGTTACTTACTTTTCCCTATACCTCCTGACAGGGCACATGGAATGCTTTAGCCCAGGCATCCTCAAACTGCGGCCCTCCAGATGTTGTAAAACTACAACTCCCAGAATGCCCTGCTGTAGGCTGATACCTGTAGGCCAGGGATGCTCAACCTGCGGCCCTCCAGCTGTTGTAAAACTACAACTCCCAGCATGCCTTTCTGCAGGCTGATAGCTGTAGGCTGCCCAGGAATGATGGGAGTTGTAGTTTTGCAACAGCTGGAGGGCCGCAGGTTGAGCATGCCTGCTGTAGGCTGTTCAGGCATGCTGGTAGTCGTAGTTTTGCAACAGCTGGAGGGCCGCAGTTTGAGGATGCCTGCTTTAGCCTGTAGGAAAAGCAAATATTGGGTCAAAATCAGCATAAACACCATAGGATGAATTTATCAAGCCCTGCATGCCAGAATTCTGTCCGTCAATTGCAAATAAAAATGCAATTTTTTGAGCTCTGCATCTTCCAGCGCTACCTACAAATTTGGAGTGAAAATTTGACCTGAATTTTAGAGTAGATCACTCTTGTGACACATTTCCAATGAATCCGGAAAGTCTTCAGACCCTTTCACTTTTTTAATTTTGTTATGTTGCGGCCTTGTGGTAAAAAAAACAACTAAAAACTTATAATGGGAAAGTAAAAACAGAATTTTAGAGGATATTGCAAATTTATTAATAAAGGAAGAACTCAAAATTTGCATTTGTGTAGGTATCTTGATTGGAGTCCACCTGTGGTAAATCACACATTTATCAAACTGGTGTAAGGTAGAACTGGCTTAGTTTCCCATAGCAACCAATCAGATCCCACCTTTCATTTTCCAAAGGAGCTGTGAAAAATGAAAGGTGGAATCTGATTGGTTGCTATGGGCAACTAAGCCAGTTCTACTTTACACCAGTTTGATAAATCTCCTCCAGTGTTTTTTGGATCACTTATATCACCATGTTAACTATGTAACTATATGTGCATGTAGACACAGACATAAGTGGCATATATGAATTGTGCAAGTCCTGAACTATCAGAGGATGTTCACATGTTGGATTTTGAAAACACGCTAAAAAAAAAATCAGCGTGGAATCCTCAAGTTTTTTTTCAGTGTGTTTTTAGTTTTTGATGTCGTTTTTTTACATGGCTTTTTTTGTTGAGAAAAAAAATATCGCATGGACTTACATGGAGCGTTTTTTTTATGCTTCCGATGTACTTCAATGGGAGAATCGGCGCAGTTTCCGCACAAAGATAGGGCACACTGCTTATTTTTTCCACACTTCTTTTTTCCATGTTGAAAAAAAAATAATCACATTGAAGTGTATGGTAAGCTGTTTTGAGGCGTTTTTTGGAGCTGATTTTGAGGCAGAAAAGCTCCAAAATCAGCACCAAAAACTCCATGTGAACTGGCTCTTAGAGGATCTTCACACAACGGATTTTGCAAGCTGATTTTCTGCACGGTTTTGGTGCGGTTTCTGGCACATTATTTTCAGCTTCCCATTCACTTCAATGGGAAAATCAGCAAATGGGAGGCTTTTTAGAAGTGTTTTTGGAGCAGAAAACTAGCAAAAAAAGCGCCAAAAACATTGTGTGAACGGGATCTTATATTGATGACCTATCCTGAAGATAGTAAAAGTAAGCAAGCTGACAGCAGCATATCCAAAACGTGAATTTTATTCACAGTGGTTCCAACATGTGCAAAAGTATCTCCAGAAAGTGCAACGTTTCGTCAAGCTGACAAAGACCACTTGCTGGTCGAAACGTTGCACTTTCTGGAGATACTTTTGCACATGTTAGAACCACTGTGAATGAAATTCATGTTTTGGATATGCTGCCGTCAACTTGCTTACCTTTACTGACCTGAGGACCAAGAAGGATCTAAGGTCATGACAAGGCTGATGCATTCCAAGGACGAGTCCATTTAAACCGGTTTTGAGTGCTGCTCTACACAACTACTATTGCTATCCTGAAGATAGGTCATTAATAGAAACAAAGCAGACAACCCCTTTCACCGGTAGGATACCAGCGCTGGAAACTGTGCCTTAAATCCCGGCGCCGTATATCTACGATCAGCGGCAGGGGTCCGGCAGTCACTGATAGCCGGGCCCCTGCTGTATGCATCGGCATCAATGAAAACACGGATGCCGAAGCACAGGGCCGGCTCCAGGTTCATGTGGGCCCTTGGATGATAAATCTCAGTGGGCCCCCCACACAGTATATTGACCCCACAGTGGCCCTCCATTCAGAATAACGACCCCCAGTCGCCCCTCATTCAGAATAATGGACCCCCAGTGGCCCACACTGGGGGTTATACTGTATAGAGGGGTCACTGGGGGTCATTATACTGTGTAAGGGGCCCTCACTAGTTAGAACTGACTGGGCCCCACAGCAAGTATTTGTACGAAGCCTCCCCCCCCCCCCCAGGAAATCAGAATGTACGGATCGTAGGTAATATTATCAAGACCAGCCCTCAGTAGTGCAGCCTCAGGATATGTGCGGTTATCAGCCCTGCCCCTGTAAGCCTCAGAACTGCTGACCCCCACCAAAACAAGCAGGAGACTGAGCGCACCAACCTCAGCCCAGGGGGCATACACTCTGAGGGGGATCAGCGAGCGACACTACAAGTCACAGCAATTGACCTGCGGCCTCAGCTGACGTGTACTGCTGGAGAAGCTGAAGGAGGAGCTCAGCTCTTACAGGTGAGCTCTTGGCTCCAATAAAATGGCGGCCTTTGGAGGAACTTCAGTGTACAGCATCCAGCCTCTAGTGCAATGCCGCAGACACACCCACAGTGACGTCAGCGACGAGAAACAGGAAGTGACGCAGAGTGTTTGAACTGAGACCTGGGAGTGCTGGTAAGAATGGGAGAGAAAGTCCGCGGAGGGGGCCCCTTCCATCTGTATTGATGGAAGCGCTCATAGCAGCGCAGTGGGCCCCGACACTTGCCTGGGTATGCCGGGTGCTGACGCTGGCCCTGCCGAATCATTAACCCTCGCTATGTGTGCCATCCCTGTCGGGTCCCCTTGCCGATCAGGTCTCCACGCTGCAGTTACGGGCACCTGACGGCTGGGAAGGCAGCCCGATGCCTTCCATGTAAGCCTGTGAGATCTAGCCCCCTGGTGAGATCTGTTATTTTTGCGGATCCATTGTCAGGCCTTAGGGCTCATGCACACGACCGTATTTTCTTTCCTCTTCTGTTCTTTTTTGCGGACCGTATGCGGAACCATTCACTTCAATGGGGCCGTAGAATTTACGGAAGTTACTCCGTGTGCATTCCGTTTCCGTTTGTCCGTATGGCCGTTCCGCAAAAAAGTAGTGCATGTCCTATTATTGTCCGCAAATCACGGTCCGAGGCCCCATTCAAGTCAATGGGTCCGCAAAAAATACGGAACCCACACGGAACACATGCGTATGTCATCCGTATTTTGAGGATCCATACTGTAGAAATGCTATGCCCAGCACATATTGTTCATGTGTTTGGTGATTAATAAGTTACTGTTTCAGTATACGATCAGCAAAAAACTGATCAAATACGGAAACAATACGGATATGCTTTGTGCAATAACGGAACGGAAGAGGACTTAAATTAGAGCGAAAAAACCTCAAATACTGAACAACGGATCTATGAAAATCGGACCGCAAAACAACAACGGTCATGTGCATGAGCCCTTACACTGTGTAATACACTTACAGCCAATGCATTACATCTCAGATGTATTGTAATGCATTTACAGGGGATCAGACTCCCAAAAGTTGAAGTCCCTGAATGAGAAAAAAAATTTAGGTTTAAAAAAAAGGAGGAAAAAAAGTTTTACATAATACATTTTTTTTAGTTTCAAGTAAAAGAAAAAGGGTCCTTTTTAGGTATCACCACGTCCGTATCGATCGGCACTACAAAAATATCACATGATCCACCCTGTCAGGTGAACGCCGTAAAAAAATAAAAACAGTGCCAAAACAGTCATTTTCTGGTCACCTTGCCTCACAAAAAGTGTAATACCAAGTGATCAAAAAAGAGCAGTTTACCACCACATATGGGGTATTTCTGTAAACTGCAGAATCAGAGTGATGTACATTGAGGTTTTTTTTGCTTTTAACCCTTGCTGAGTTGCAAGAAAAAAAACTGATTAACATAAAAAAATCTACAAAAAGAATGAAATCTTGAAATTTCCCCTCTAATTTCCTTTAATTCTTGTGGAACACCTCAAGGGTTAACAAAGTTTGTAACATCAGTTTTGAATAATTTGAGGCGTGTAGTTTCTAAAATAGGGTCATTTATGGGGGGTTTCCATTATGTAAGCCCCTCAAAATCACTTTATAACTGAATTGGTGCTTAAAAAAATGGTTTGGGATATTTTGCTGAAAATTTGAAAAACTGTTTTTAGACTTCTAAGCCTTGTAACGTCCTAATAAAATGACATTTACAAAATGATGCCAACGTAAAGCAGACATATGGGGAATTATGATTGATAACTATCTTATGAGGCATTACTATCTGTCTTAGGCCTCATGCACACGGCCGTTGCTCCGTATGAGGGCACCGACCGTGTGATCCCCGCATCTTAGATGCCTCCGTGGTGTTTCTGGCTGTGCCTCAGCGCCACAAAAATTATTTTTTTGCGGTGCGGACAGATAATGGACCAATTCAAGTTGAATGGGTCTCGATCCGTCCCGGCCGCCGCACGTACATTGCCCATGCATTGGGGACCACAAATTGCGGTCCCCAATGCACAGAACGGCTGCACAACAGCCATGTGCATGAGGCCTTAATAGTAGAAAAATTCAAATTTAGAAAACTGAATTTTTCTAAATTTTTGGTAAGTTTTGGATTATTTCATAAATAAAGGTGAAATATATCGACTCAAATATACAACTGTCATGAAGTACAATATGTCACGAGAAAACAATCCCAGAATGGCTTGGATAAATAAAAGCGTTCCAAAGTTATTACCACATAAAGTGACATGTCAGATTTCCAAAAAAAGGCCTGGGATTTAAGGTGAAAAGTGGCTCGGTACTGAAGGGGTTAAAGAGTGTGGATCCAGGGATTTCTTTTGATTGCAATAGTTGGAGTGGGGAAGATTTTCTACCCTAATATAAGAAAACTGGCATCTGCCTCATGGGGTGAGGTTGCCTTCCTCTGGACCCACGTGGTAGGATCACAGGTTGGACTTGATGGATCTGGGTTTTTTTTTTTAAACCTTCTGTAAAATGCAAAACTGTGTAAAATGTTACTGTGTGAAAACAGTCCTGGAAGTGAAAAGTGTAAATGAAAAAATGGCGAAACAATGCTAAGTATTCCTGTCTCTGATAGGAACAGCGGACTATCATAACTCCCAACTTTTAAAAATCGCAAAGAGGGACAATATGTATGGCGCGCAACACAGTAGGTTTTTTATATACTAGGCCATGCCTCTAACTCCGCCCCAAGCCGGGGATTGGTTATGTGAGCATAAGTTCCTTTATTTAAATTTTTTTACAGCGTGTGGAGCCCCTGGGAAAATATTTTTAAGGTCCAAATTGCACCAAATAATGAAGTTCTGGTCTAATTTAGGCTACTTTCACACTTGCGGCAGGATGGATCCGACAGGCTGTTCACCCTATCGGATCCGTCCTGCCGCCACTCCGTCCCCATTGACAGACATGGGGTCGGAGTTACGGAGCAGCACGGCGAGAGGCCGCCGGACTAAAAAGTCGGACATACAGTACTTTTAGTCCGGTGACCTTTCGCCATGCTGCACCATAACTCCGGCCCCGCCCCCATTATAGTCAATGGGGACGGAGCGGCAGTCCTGCGGCACGGCGAAATGGCGGCAGGATGGATCCGAGAGGGTGAACAGCCTGTCGGATCCGTCCTAGTGCAAGTGTGAAAGTACCCTTACAGGTAGAAATCATACAGACACTTTAGTACAGAGCAATAGTAAATTTATTAATGCACATTTATTCATTATCCCAGGTGAAAAACAGGGACATTTAAGGATCAAAGAGGGCCAAAAAGAGGGACACTTGGGAGGCACGGACTATGGACACCAAAATAGGGCAAAAGCATAGGCCCTGACTCAGGGCCCCTGAGATACTACATTGGCCACGTGAGGACCGCATTGTGTGCCGACAAGGCACACAGACACTTTCCTCCATGGAATTCCTATCATCAGTAACCGCAATACACCGATCTATTCTGTCACATTTACGTCCACGTTTAGCTGGCAGGACTCATCCATATTGTTATTCAAGACTGAAGAACCAGGAGATGGTTAAAGCAACGATTTTGTTTCCTGGGCATAGACTGATAACTTAGTGGCAAACCTGTTGGTCTTCGACAAAATGGCGACGGCACCGTTTCCGGCCCGGTGTGGCATCCCGTACTGGACGGTGCACCCCTAGCGCCGACTCTGCGCTGTCCTTATATCCTAGCATTGTGAACTAGCCGAATCTGCTACCTGACAGTGGGCTCCTTCAGCCTCCACATTAGAAGGTACGGGTGTGACTGCAGAGTCCTCGGAGACCATTGCTGCACAGAGTACAGGGAGGAGCAAATCAGGTTTTATTTCTGAGAAAGATGGGTGACAACCAGTAGTGTCCCCTGTGAGTTGTCACCTAGCTTTACAAGCCATCTATACGGTGGACATGTGTGGCTGTCACTTTGGGACAGTATCTGGACGGGGGCGTTACGTTTTAGGTGTTTTTTTTTTATTTTTTTTTATTTTAGGTGGAGATGTTTTGCCTATAAGTAACATCTGGATCATATATTTTAGCATCTCATATGAATAGTAAGGCTACTTTCACACTCTCTTTTTGGGCGGATCCATAATGGATCTGCAAAAACGGATCCGTTACAATAATACAACCGTCTGCATCTGTTCCGAACGGATCCGTTTGTATTATCCGTAACATAGCCGAGAAGGATCCGTCATGAACTCCATTGAAAGTCAATGGGAGACGGATCTGTTTTCTAATGTGCCAGATTTGCAATGCTCCGCTGGGCTCCCGTAACATAGCCGAGAAGGATCCGTCATGAACTCCACTGAAAGTCAATTGAGGACAGATCCATTTTCTATTGTGTCAGAGAAAACGGATCCGTCCCAATTGACTTACATTGTGTGCCAGGACGGATCCGTTTGGCTCCGCTTCGTCAGGCGGACAGCAAAACGCTGCAGGCAGCATTTGGTGTCCGCCTCCAGAGTGGAATGGTGGAATGGTGAATTGGAGCCAAACTGATGCATTCTGAGCGGATCCTTCTCCATTCAGAATACATTAGGGTAAAACTGATCCGTTTTGAACCACTTGTAAGAGCCCTGAACAGATCTCACAAACGGAAAGCCAAAATGCTAGTGTGAAAGTAGCCTTAGTCCTCATGCACAGGACTGTATTTTTCATCTGTATGCTCTCCACTTAGGCTACTTTCACACTAGTGTTATTCTTTCCGGCATAGAGTTCGGGGCTCTATGCCGCAAAAGAACTGATCAGGCATATCCCCATGCATTCTGAATGGAGAGAAATCAGTTCGGTATGCATCAGGATGTCCTCACTTCAGTATATAAACGTTTTTTAGACGGGGAAAATACTGCAGCATGCTGCGATATTAACTCCGTCCAAAATTCCGGAACACATGACGGAATGCCGGATCCAGCATTAATTCCCATTGACTTGTATTAGTGCCGGATCCAGAATTACAAATACCGCAACAATGGATTCGTCCTTCCGGTCTGCACATGCACAGACCTTTAAAACTGTGAATACAAATCAAGACGGATCCGTCTCTCCGTATGAAAACGGAGAGACGGATCCGCACTTGCAATGCATTTGTGAGACGGATCCGCATCCGGATCGGTCTCCAAATGCTTTCAGTTGTCATGCGGTACGACGGATCCGGCGGGTAGTTCCGGCGACAGAACTGCCTGCCGGATCCTCACACCGCAAGTGTGAAATTAGCCTAAGCACAGTGACCCATTCATTTCTATGGAGCCGTGCACATATCCATATTTTTTGCGGATCCGCATGGCCGCTCTGCACGTTATAGAACCTAGAAGTAGTAATGGGAGTGAGAAAAGCGGCAGTGTGCACGGAGCCCTATAAATGTCTCATTAATAGGATGTGTCTTCCAGCAATGGTGTCCGGCACAGCGCTGGTCTATGATGAAGAAATGATGAGCTATCGGCTGCTTTGGGATGAGTAAGTAATCTGTGCAGCGCTTCGGAATATGTTGGCGCTATGGCAGGAGATAAAACACTGCTGTGACTTTTTGTCTCGCCCTTGTCTCCGGCAGCCCAGAGTGTGCTATTGAGGTGCCGGAGAGACTGTCTTCTTCCTTCAAGAGACTCCAGGATTATCATCTTGTAAACAGATGTGTCCGGGTACCTGTCCGAGAGGCCACGGAGGAAGAGATAACCCTAGTCCACAGGTCTGCACTGAACAGCACTTCTTCTTCTATATAAAGGAGACTTAACCCCTTAGTGACTGCCACGGTGGTCACTGAGGAGCCTTAGGCTGGGCTTTGTACGATCTCTGATGTCCAGAAACAATGATTTTCTGTGGAGTTGAGCAATCCCAGTAATGATCGCTCATCCCTATACAGAGGGATATAAATGTAGCTTTCACCTCCTCTGATGAGCAGGATGTTATTGGGATCAAACCAAAGCCTGATGAGACGACTGGTGTAAGGGTACTGCTGCGGCCGGGATGTGGCTGCTTTGTGGCCAAGTAACGTGGCGCCATACGAGACGCAGCAGCAGCATTGACTGCATTATTGATTCATTCTTCATGGTTAAAGGGGTATTCCCATGTTGGACACTGAGGCTCGGCTATTTCCGTAAGCCCTATAGAAGTGGATGGAGCGGTGGCCGGCTTTGGCAGTGCGGGCTCCGAAAATAGCCAGATGTGCTGCTCGGCTGTCCAAGATGGGAATAACCCTTTAAAGGTCGCGTGCAGCATGGCCACTGTATGTGGCTGTAGCCCAAAGGGGTTGTGTCTGGAAACATATTCTACATTTTTCAAACCGGCACCTGGATTTAAACACTTTTGTAATTGCATGTAATTAAAAATTTACTATAGCCAGTGAGTTTTTCAACAATATATATGTATAGCGCCACCTGCTGTTTGTCCGTTTTCCTTATTTTTTGTCCCTCTCACTGAGCTGGTTGAATGCGCCCAGTTTAAATCAACTACCACCAGCGATATGTTCTGTTAGAAGCTGTGGCAGTTACAGGGAGAGAGCTGCAGCAGAAAGGGCACTCCCCCTGAGCTGCCAGGCTGAAGATAATCTAGCGGAGCCATTGTAGCAGTGATTATGGAGATATCTGGATCCATGTCGGGTACAGGGCTGGTTCTGGCTTTATTAGAAAGGTATTGTCATGTACTATATGATGTCCCATTTTCATTTCATGGCATTACCCCCTTTAAGGCAGGATTAATAAATCTGCCCTGATGTATTGTTCACTGCCTAATTGTATAAAAGAATAGTCTGACTTTTTATCCGCTTTTATGCCAGCACGCACATTTTACGTATTTTTATTTTTTAATGTCTAAATTGCCATATTCGTTTCTATATACTGACCTCACGGATATCTTCTCCATCTATTTTCAGTCCCGAATACCTTGATGTAGTTAAAAGCACCCAGACTATGGATTTAGAGGAACTGAAGAAAACGTCCGAGAAGTATACTGCTGCGTACTTTCATAAGGTGGGCTCAGCCAATGAACAGGTTGTTAGCTTTACAGATGCCCATTTGGGTGAATTCATGTGACACAAGAATACCACATAAAATCTGCACTAAAATGAATTGATGTAACTTGTTACATTTTTCAGCATTTTAGCTGTGAATTGACCTTTGTGTGGTGCTTTTGCTGCAGTTTTATGTTCTGGACTTCAGTGCACTGGGCGGCAGGGCCTAACCACTCGGTGCACTTGAAGGGGTTCTGCAGTAATTTAAACGGATGATCTATCCTCTGGAGAGATCATCAGCATCTGATCGGCGGGGGTCCGACACCCGGGACCCCTGACGATCAGCTGTTTGAGAAGGCAGCTACTGGCAGTAGCTCCGCGGCCTTCTCGCTGTTTACCTCAGGCCCAGTGACGTCACGACTAGTATCACTGGCCCGGGCGAGGCTAAGCTCCGTTCACCTGAATGACGCTTAGCCGCGCCCAGGCCAGTAAACAGCGAGAAGGCCGCGGAGCTACTGCCAGTGCCGCTGCCTTCTCAAACAGCTGATCGGTGGGGGTCCCGGGTGTCGGACCCCCGCCGATCAGATGCTGATGATCTATCCAGAGGATAGAGCATCAGTTTAAAATTACTGCAGAACCCCTTTAACTGATTCTTCTGATTAGTACTATTTAGGGATTTTAGTGCAGAATTTGAAATAACATTAAAGCTTATGAATTCTGCCTCCTAAATCTACAACTCATATAGGATCTCCAGGTCCATGTACTGTGAGACAGTGGCCCAAATAGTGGATACCCTGAGTTTCTCTCCGTGCAGGAAAATGGAGTTGTGAATAGCACCGCTTTCTCTATGCGTCCAAATGCTATTGCATACTGTTTCTGTTATTGTCAGTTTCACTTACGAAAAAAAAAAAATTGCGCTCGTCATTGGGGGACATAGCACCATGGGTATAGCTGCTGCCACTAAGATTGGCATTATCGGGCTTGGCGACTTTCCATGGTGTCTTCCTCTCAGAGACAACCTTCTCTCACAGGGCCCGTCCTCCACCAGCATTTAAAGGGGTTTTCCAAGATTTTGATACTGATGACTTATCCTCTAGATAGGTCATCAGTATGTGATTGGTGGGAGTCCGAAACCTGGGATCCCCACTGATCAGCTGTTTGAGAAGGCACCGACGTTCCTGTGAGCGCCGTACATTGTATAGCAGCTTGCTTGGTATCACGCTCAGCCCCATTGAAGTGAAGGCACAGACTCCCTCTTCATTGGAGAGTTTTGTCAGCCTCTAAAGCAGGTGGATTGGTTGGCTATTGCTGAGGCCTTTTGTGCCAGTGACAAGGCACCCCCTCTCTGAGCTACGGCTCATCCGTCTAGGGTGGTTGGTGCTTCTTGGGCGGTATGTCACCAGCTCCCCAAGTGTGTAAGGCGGCCATATTGTCGTCTACTCGCACATCGGAAATTTTAACAGTTGCATACCTTTGCATCCGTGGATACTTCCCTGGGTTGCAAGATATTGCAGGCGGCCGTGCTCTAGGCGTCCGTTGGCGTGCTTATTTCTACTTAGCTTCTTTTAACTGGCCCTACTTTTAGTGTACAAACTGGGGGTATAGCTGGCAGGAAGAGCTAACACTTTTTTTGCATTGGTGTCTGCCTCCTAGTGGCTATATTCAGAGTGTTGTGTCCCAAGATGAATTACGTAAGTGAGAATTTACAGGCGAGTACGCAAAAATATCCTTTTAACCTGTCAGCACCTCTACTTGATTTTTAGTAGATTTAGGATACTTTCACACTAGCGTTATTCTTTTCCTGTATTTAGTTGCCGTCCTAGGGGCTCAATACCAGAAAAAAACTGATCAGGATTATCCTAATGCATTCTGAATGGAGAGCAATCCGTTCAGTATGCATCAGGATGTCTTCAGTTCAGTTCCTCAGTTCCTCTTACGTTTTTTGTCCGGAGAAAATAACACTTGCCGGAATGCTGGATCCGGCATTAATTCTCATTGAAATGTAATTAAAATTAGCGCATTGATGGGTCCTGTCTTCTGGTCTGCACATGCGTAGACCTTTAAAAATGTGAAAAAGATAAATACCGGATCCGTTTTTCCGGATGACAACCGGAGAGACGGATCCAGTATTGCAATGCATTTGTGAGATGGATCTGCATCAGGATCCATCTACAAATGGTATCCGTTTGCATACAGATTGCTGGATCTGGCGGGTAGTTCTGGCGACGGAACTGCCTGCCGGAATCCAGCAACCCAAGTGTGAAAGTACCCTTAGGCCTCATTCACACTTCACCATTACAATATTTTTCAGACTTTTTCATAAGCCAAGATCAGGAGTGACTTCAAGAAAGAGAAGAATCGTAAATCGTACCATTATATAGACTTTTTTTCTCCTTGAGTTCCTGGTCTGATTTTTCGGGATGTGTGAACTAGGCCTTAGTTTTATATATACATCTGATTTGTTGAGGTTAACGTATGACTGATCATCTCAGAAAAAAAGAAATAGACAAGAAATGAATAAAGTAGCATTGTGCATTTCTGTAAGCAGCCGCCAGCCACAGGCGAGGAGAGGAATTGCCCTGTATAGTCAGGGGTATAATTCCTTCATGGTCGGCCCAGGGTTAGGGTCTATTCACACGTCCGTGTGTGTTTTGTGGATCCTCAAAACACGGACATCGGCGATGTGCGTTCCGCAATTTGCAGACCGCACATCGCTGGCACTCTCATAGAAAATGCCTTTTCTTGTCCGCAATTGCGGACAAGAATAGGACATGTTCTATTTTTTTCGGGAACGCGATTGCGGACCCGGAAGTGCAGATCCGCAATTGCGGACCCGGCCGGGACATCGTCTGTTCCCATTAAAATTAATGGGTCCGCAATTCCGTTCCGCAAATGCTGAACAGAATTGCGGACGTGTGAATGGACCCTTATATGATGAAAACTGATGGTTGTATTCTATTGACTACTCTTTCTTCTATAAAGCTTCTATAGTTGGTAGTGTCCGATACAGAGGCATTTCCAGAAATCATTTATGTACATTTTTGTGTAGGTGTAGACATTATGCATATTGTAAATATGTCACTTTCCGCAGAACTCGTATCGCTGTGCTAAGCTGTCACTTGGTGGCACGTTACAGCTTGTTGATGCAGTGATGTCTGGAGATGTTCAGAATGGAATGGCTCTTATAAGGTAATGAAAGAATGATGGGAAGTGTTGTTTCCCTTGGCCATAGACGTCTGATTGACACAAAGTGATGCACTATGTGGCTGGGAAACTATCCCTGCTTCCATGCCCCATGGTATCATACATGGGACTATCTGTGACTCTGACCAGTCTGTTCCTCCCAGCCACTAGCTCTGAGTGTGTCACCATGGCCCGCCGTAGGCACTGTCTGTGGCAGCATAGGGACTTCTGTGTTACAGGGGGGCTGTCCTCGCTGCCAAAGAATCTCCCCCTCGCCGTACTAGGACAATTGCACGCCTGCGCTGCTGCTCTGAGTAGTGGCGCATGTGCTCAGAGTCAGAGGCATTCACTGCAACCTAGAAGCAGCAGCATGTACTCTGCTCTTCTACCATTGGCGCAGCAGTGCAGGAGGGAGATTTTCAGGGCCCCATAACATATCCAGAGACTCCAGCCTCCAGCCCTATCAGTCAGGAGGCAGGGACAGATGAGATTCCTCATCTGCAGCAGCCAGCAGGGACAGTCACAGACTGAGGTGGGGGTCCAGTTTATCACACTCCCAGTGAGCGCTATCACCGCTCTGGGTCAGGCAGAGACAGTCACTCACACACTTGACCGGACCTGGAGGCTGGACCCCGGTCCAGTTTATCACGCCGGCGCCGCACTGAGCGTGCTCACTTCAGTACCAACAGTGTGCAGCCAGCAGCTGCACTCGCAGGAGTCTCAAGACCCGGTCAGCACGCAGCTGCTCACTCCTCTTCCTGACCTGAAGCCACTCCCCTCCTCACTTCGCCTGCCCTGCACAGTGCACGCAGGGCTCGCCTCTCAGCCTCTGCTCCGCCCCTATGTGATTTTAGTTAGCAACTTAGCTGCGGCCGGCGCCTCCCGCAGGTACGGCTTTACTGTGGCTCTCCTGGCTTAAGGGGGCCCCTTGGGCCCCCCTGACTTGGGGGCACGGTCGCAATTGTGACTGCTGCGACCCCTATAGCTACGCCAGTGATGGGACAAATGTAAAGCTAGCGTTTTATACCAATTAGCCATGAATTGACCCCACACAGATGGCGCCTGTGCTCTTTGCACACAGACCCATTGACTCGAATGGGCAAGCCTTGCGTGAAAACGAGTCGTGAAATAGTACATACTGGGATTTTCCCTATGACCCATTGGTTTTAAAGTGTCAGTGTTCACCCTCAGACTGCACTCGGATGGGAAAATTGCTCATTTGAATGAGCCCTAAAATGTTGGTTCCATTGTTTCTGTATTGTAGTGGTTGACTAATTTGTGTATATCTTTCAGGCCTCCAGGGCATCATAGTCAGAGAAGTGCAAGTAACGGATTCTGTGTCTTTAATAATGTTGCAGTTGCTGCAGAATATGCGAAAAGCAAGTACGAAGTTCAGAGGTGAGTGATGAAAACATTAGTCATATGCCAGATTATAGTCCCATTACAAAAGGGCCTTGTAAATAGGCTGGTAAACTAGATACGACTGGAATGAGACTGTCTTTAATAATAATCTATTAGGTGCGATTCAAGCACGCGCTGTACTTTTTGTAAGTACGTGACAAGTATTAATACAAAACTTTTCTATTATCATGTAAAAGCTTAGACGTGATATAACCCCCATAATGACCAGGGTACTTCATTTTAGTGTAAACTTTTTAAATCCATTTTTTTACATAATAATAACATAATACTATAATAAAGTTAAACTCTTGACCGAAGATGCTACCAAGATCATGACACACACCACTGTGTCTGTGTGATATACCTAGCGATGGTACAGACTGCATGCTCCAGTAGCTACAATAACTAGCATGTGACATACTGTATATTGATTTATCTTTTTTGTTCCTTTTGTCAAAATGTCTCTTTTACACTTTTGGTACAGAATTCTAATTGTTGACTGGGATGTTCACCATGGACAAGGGATCCAGTACATCTTTGAAGATGACCCGAGGTTTGCACAAAGATACAAATATAAAAAAAGATACAGTGGATAAGCATGAATACACAAGGTTTTAAATTGTACATGTGTATATGTCTATTGTATATATTGTACTCCAGTAACTTCATAGAATAGACATATTTATGTACATGAAAAATATTTAATATCCACTATATACAGTTACATGAAGACGTAAATATTATAAAATAAATGTTACTCTTTTGGGTTAGGGTACTTTCACACTTGCTTTGCTTGATTCCGGCAGGCACTTCCATCGCCGGAACTGCCTGCCGGCAATCTTTATTTACTTTTTTAATATTTTCTTATATTAAATAGAATAAACAAAATATACAAAGATCCATATTACACAAATCGATAGTACAAATACAATGACATCATACCCCGATACCCACCCACCACCCTTTGGAGAGAGAGGAGAAAAAAAAAAAAATCCGTCAATCTGTATCTAAACGGATACCATTTGTAGACGGATCCGGATGCAGATCTGTCTCACAAATGCATTGCAATACCGGATTCGTCTCTTTAGTTGTCATCCAGAAAAACGGATCCGGTATTTATCCTTTTATTTATCTCTTGCACAGACCGGAGGACAGGATCCATCAATGCGTTAATTTTAATACCGGATCTGGTACTAATACATTTCAATGGAAATTAATGCCGGATCCGGCATTCCGGCAAGTGTTCCGGAATTTTGGACAAAGAAAATACTGCAGCATGCTGTGGTATTTTCTCCGGCCAAAAAACGTAAAAGTGACTGAACTGATGCATGCCGAACGGATTTCTCTCCATTCAGAATGCATTAGGAATAAACTGATCTGTTTTTTTTCCGGTATTGAGCCCCTAGAACGGAACTCCATGCCGGAAAAGAATAACGCTAGTGTGAAAGTACCCTTACTGTTTCTGAGATGCTTAGGCCTGCACTGAACCTTAAAGGGGTTATCAAATCCCTATAATGCCCCCAAAATGCCCGTGCCCCTCATACTGGTTATACTTACCCTGCTCACTGTAACCTGCGTCGCTTCTGATTCCCGCAGTGCTGCCGCTGCATTTCCCTGTCGCATGGATCAACACCTCTGGGAGGGGGCCTCTTTAGCCAATAGCAGGCCGCGACGGGAAGAAGCCTCCCTAGCACCGCCTGCTATTGGCAAGCACGACCACCTTTGCTGTACTGCAGCAGGGTATAATGTGATAATAAAATGAATCAAATCAGCAAAGGAAGCAATATGGACAGTCACCATACATTAGTAAGGGGCTTGTATTCACTTTCTCTACATGATGAATGCCATTTGCTGATGTGAGACAATGCCTTTAAAGGGACTCTGTCACCAGGAAAATTGACTGTCATGCCATGCACTATGGGCTAGCTTTGCTGAATGTAGCGATACCTTTCACTTAAAGGGGTTTTCCCATAAAAAATATTCTACGTTCTTCAAACCAGCACCTGGATCTGAATATAATGAAAAATGTAGTATAGACCCTGAGTTATTCAATAAGCGTATCCATATAGTGCCACCTGTTGAGCTGGTGGCAAATGCTCCGTTCCGCCCTTCACCGGCCACCAGTCCTATCTTATGTTAGAAGCTATGACATTTACAGGACACGCCCCTGAGCTGGCAGCTTTACCTAAATCAGGCATCCTCAAACTGCGGCCCTCCAGCTGTTGCAAAACTACAACTCCCAGCATGCCCGAACAGCCTACAGGTATCAGCCTACAGCAGGGCATTGTGGGAGTTGTAGTTTTACAACATCTGGAGGGCCGCAGTTTGAGGATGCCTGACCTAAATCTAGCAAAGCATTTGTAGAAATGAATGGGGAGATCTGTGGATCCATGAGAAGCACAGGGCTGGTTCTAGCTGTGTTATATGATGTCAGATTTTCATTTGTTGCACTAATCATGGGATATCCCATTTAAAGGCAGATTTACACCACACAATTGTCAGGTGAACGCTCACAAGCAAAACGCTTGTTCGTCAGGTAAAATGATCTTTCATGCAGCACATTAACTCATTGTTTCTGGGCAGCAGATTGTGCTGTGTGTACGGTGATTTGTTTTTCCGGAAACAATGACTCTGTATGAGGACAAGCGATGGCAGTAGACATCGTTCATCCCCATACAATGTATGAGCAGGCAGTTATTGGGAAGGAACGGTCCCGATAATTTCCTGCTCAGTTGGGCTGTGTAAATCCACCTTTAGCGATCCATTGCTTCATTCTGGAGAAAAAGTGCGGTCAATGAGTAGTAAAGTATACTGAGGGTGCACCCTTGCCAGCTCCCCCTTCTCCTTGATTGTAGAAAACTCGCCCTGTCGTGCCAGTCTTGTTGGTAAGTATCAGGGCTGTGGAGTTCTGTAGTAAAGTGGTAACATTTGGCTTTTCTCCCCATCATGTAAGTAATAAGGCTATTTTATTGTTCATTTCTGAAAGTCCTGACATTTTCTAAATTCCTATAAATAAATATGCATGCTCTATTCACTGGAAAACACCGTTATACAGTTCATAATTTTAAGAAATCTATGAATATGTCCTCAGAAAAAGTTATAAAAGCTATTTATAGAGACTCCTGTGCATGTATAAATGGGAATATATGGAACATTGAGAAAGTGGAGCTGCTATATTCAGTACTTGCCATGCAAGGGTTGTCTGGGAATAAATGACATTTCAGAGGCGCCCACAGCCTGCCTCCACTATGGGAAGATTCTCACTTACCTGCTACCCACAGCTCTGGTCCTTTATGCGTCTGTCTTCTGGTCCACAGCTTGCTTACTTCTTCTCTGGCATGGGCATGATGATCCGCTCTTCTGCCGCCAACGACTGGATTCAGCAAGTGATGTGTCCACAAAAAATACGTCAGCAGTGAAGCCAGTCATGGCTGCAGCAGAGCAGGCTTGTCAAGGCTTCGGCCCGTCCCCTATACCCTAGCACTGCAGTACAGAGCGCAGTTTGCTAAACGGAAAGTGGATTGTACACACCGCGACACTTTTCAGCTGTATTTAATTGAAAATCATATAGATGAAGACTGAACGCATACACAAATAAAAATATAGGCAGGAATGTGAGATATATATATTTTTTGTCATTTTGTATCTTTTAGTGTCCTATATTTCTCCTGGCATCGCTATGAACATGGATCTTTCTGGCCAAATCTAAGTGAATCGGACTATGATTCGGTTGGAAAAGGCAGAGGAACTGGCTTTAATATAAATCTGCCCTGGAACCAGGTACACTGTTGGCGTTTGCAAAGTATTGCTAGCTCCTATTACATGATCAAGCACTAGACCCACCTAAAGGGGTTTACCAGGAATTGATAATGATGAACTATCCTCAGGATAGGTCATCATTATAACATCGGTGGGGGTTTGAGTTCCGGCACCCCTGACGATTGGCGGGTTCAGCGAGCCATTGCACTTACCAAAGCTCTGGCAGCTTTCCAAGGACAGCGCCATACATCGTATAGTGGCAGTGTTTGGTACTGCAGCTCAGCTTGATTGACTTGAATGGAGTCAGACCCACACGGATCTGATATTGCTGGCCTATCCAGAGGATAAATCATCAATATAAATTCCTGGATAGCCCCTTTTTAAAGGGGTGTGCTCACAATTCACTTTTATAACCTATCTGATGTCCTCTGGACCCTCATCAGTTCCTCTTCACACATTGAATGGAGTGGCGGCCAAACGCAAACTCTCTCTCTCTCTCCTGTCAGCTCTCCTGACATATCTGTTTCATGAATATTAGTATTCCCCCGGAAATAACAATTCTGGAGCATCTTTTCTTACAACTCTGCATTGCACCATTCCCTATTACTCTTCCTTGAAGTGTAAAATTAAATTTACAACTGGGTGTTACCTTTCATCTTGTGAAAGTGTGTTCTACAGATTCTTCCACTTATTTAGTTATACATTTCTCAGGGGAATAACAGAGGAACCCACACAATGTAGAGGTATAGGAATAGATATTGCAGAATTGTTTTATCACGGTAAATACAACTATACATGAAATCGGACATGTCAGGAGTGGTAACGGGTCCTCAGCATGCATTGCTGGCCATCCAGTGACCTTGAACTGATACATTCTTGGTTAAAAGAAAAGTCATCAGGATTGGGTCATACTGAAAGGCAAGCAAAAGGGTACCTTCCATTTTGTTCTGTTATTGCAGTTAAATTGTGATGATCCTGAGTGGCGCGGCATTCAGAATCAATAGTGCATTTTCATAAAGTTCCAAACTTAGTTATTTTTGTTCATTTAACATTGAATAATAAAAAAACCTTAGGCCCCTTTCACACGGGCGAGTTTTCCGTGAGGAGGACGCATTGCACCCGCACTGAATCCGGACCCATTCATTTCTATGGGGCTGTGCACATGAGTGGTGATTTTCACGCATCACTTCTGCGTTGCGTGAAAATCGCAGCATGCTCTATATTGTGCGTTTTTCACGCAACGCAGGCCCCATAGAAGTGAATGGGGCTGCGGGAAAATCGCAAGCAAGTGCGGATGCGGTGCGATTTTCCCGCATGGTTGCTAGGAGACGATCAGGATGGGGACCCGATCTTTATTATTTTCCCTTATAACATAGTTATAAAGGAAAATAATAGCATTCTCAATAGAGAATGCAAAGTAAAAAGGGCCCTAAAGGGTTAAAAATAATAAAAACATAAACTTACCCCCTCCATTTGATTGCGTAGCTGCCGGTTACCGGTCTCCTGCTCTGTATTCAGCCAGGAAGGGGGTGAAGGACCTTCCGTGACGTCACTGGGTCACATGGTCCAATCAGGTGATTCTTCACCCTTGAACAGATTTTAACTAATTGGCCAAGTCTGTCATTTTCACCCTACATAACTGGCATCTTCCTTAGGTTTGTTGTTTAGCATATACTAATACAGTGCATGAAAAATACGTAAATTCTGCTTCAGTATTCTAAAAAATGTGTTTTTTCTTTAGATATCCAACATATATTTGATAATGCGCCTGGCCATATTCACATGCATTTCTGTTCATTTTCTTTTAGACTGGCATGGGTAATGCAGATTACATGGCGGCTTTCTTCCATGTGCTCCTGCCTTTGGCCTTTGAGGTAAGTGTTTGACAATAATACCGTACTTAAAATGAAAATATGGGGGCATATGCCTGTATTTCGTATGCTTTTGTGCTAATTATTTTATTTTTTTTACTTTCAGTTTAATCCTGAACTAGTTTTAGTATCTGCCGGTTATGATTCAGGAATTGGAGACCCTGAGGTACGTCATATTTTCTTTCAAGTTTGACAATATTATTATTATTTTGCTTTATTGAGCCTTATTTCCATAGAAGAATGTTTTAATGATATTGTATTTTTGCAGGGACATATGCGCGCCACTCCAGAGTGTTTCTCCCATCTCACTCACATGCTTATGCATCTTGCTGGTGGTAAACTATGCATGATCCTTGAGGTAAATGCAATTCTCGCTCATTTGAGTGAAATATAAGCACTTTATGTGTCTTTTTTTTTTTTTTTTTTTTCCTATGGATACACAGAAAGGTGTAGAAATGCCAGTATCCAGTCAATAGAGGACTTGGAATCTTTGGAGGGAACGGCCTTTCATTTTCAAGAGGATAGGACTGTTTAACTGGACACTAAGGGTACTTTCACACTTGCGTTGGCGCGGATCCGTCTGTTTATTTGCACAGACGGATCCGCACCTATAATGCAAACGTTTGTATCCGTTCAGAACGGATCCGTTTTGAATTACATTGAAAGTCAATGGGGAACGGATCCGTTTTCAAATGCACCATATTGTGTCATTGAAAACAGATCCCTCCCCATTGAGTTACATTGTAATTAAAAACTGATCCGTTAGGCTCCGCCTCTTCAGACGGACACCAAAATGCTGCATGCTGCGTTTTGGTGTCCGCCTTCAGAACGGAATGGAGACTGAACGGAGCCAAACTGATGCATTCTGAACGGATCCTTATCCATTCAGAATGCATTGGGGCTTAACTGATCCGTTTTGGACCGTTTGTGAGAGCCCTGAAACGGATCTCACAAACGGAATCCTAAACGCTAGTGTGAGAGTACCCTTAACCAGATGTCTGTCTTTTCTACATTTCTTGTGCAAGTAAGTCAGCCTTTATGGCATTGTTACTGTCTGGAAGTCCCAAAATGTCTACATTCATAATCCCTGCTTTATCTTCTGTATCTCAAGCTTTGAGGTTCTCCAAAACCGTTGACATACACATGAGTAATGCTTCCGTCACGCACAAGTTTGCTCTGGCGCATTTTCTTACTGGCCAAAAAAAGCTATAAAAACCTATTACATGTATAAATTACATGTGCTATATCGGCCCCTGGATGTTCACCCTGCACATGTCCTATGCCATTTGCTAACTGAATGCCCGTGGTCATATGATCAATGCTATGTTTAGTCCTATTCAATTAGCCTATGGATGCACTACACAAGACGTAAATGTGGCCTCTGCCATTTTAATTTCTATTGCAAAGGTTTAACAAAGGTATATGAGAAATATTTAAAATTCATGTATATTCATTATAAAATATTTAGTGAAAACAAATGAGTTTGTTAAAAAAAATAGAATACATCTTTTACTGGAAATACTGCATGAATGAATAGTCTCCATTTTCTAGCAATGCACATACGGAGATCTCTTACAGATCTATTTTTGCAGATAACACCAAGCTATGTAGTGCAGTCTATGGAAGATGTCCTTGAACTGCATGCTGACTTGGACACTCTGCGTGCTTGGGCATCAACTTGGCAAATGTAATTCATTGTAGAAAAAAGTTATGCATCTGGGTACCAATAATTTACATGCATCATATGTAATGTATGGGTAGTATCAATGGGAGAGTCACTTGTAGAGAGGGATTTGGGTGTACTTATGGATCATAGACTAAGTAACAGCATACAATGTTGTCGCGGGTATAAAGCGCAAAATTGCTTTATATACAAAAAAAAACAAAAGAAAGAATCAAAGGAAAAAATATCAAAGTTATTGATCCTATTGAGGAGAGGTCGACATAATAACCTCTCAGCTCGTTGACGAAAACCTTTAATTATTTTGTGCAATTAGAAAGGAAACAAGGTACCATCATCTATGCAAAAATATATGCGAGTTTATTATACATAAGTGCTAAATACAAAATCGATAATACAACCTGTACAATGATAGACAATGCAATATAATACCAATACTTTCAATCAATACTGAATATCGCCAATCAATGCAATGATATGCAACAATCCAAATTAAAGAAAAGTACCCCTTTCTATCACCTTTTAACCAATTGAGGTATATGGCGGCACTATAATTTTACCAGCTCGGTATCAGGCTAGGGAATAACAAAGTTCCCAAGGACTAGGTACCAATGTCTGATGCTCATTAGCAATATGCATCTTTGCTAAGGGAATGATCAGACTTGATCAGGAGCCTTATCAATTACAGATCCACAAATGGGGACCTTTGACTATATACCGGGCTAAGTAACTTATCAATACCGCAAGCAATAAGCAAGATATACGTTACCAAGGGTCAAAAGGTGAGTAGGGCTCCGGAGGGACGGTCAGCTCTCCAGAGGGTTCCTCGTGATCCAGGATTAAATCCATGTGTCTGTTTAATCTTTTGTTTGTAGTCTTTTTTTTCTTTCTCCTGGAATCCTTCTCTCAACCCGTCTATGATTAATTTTCACAGACTTATCAAAAGCATACACCCCTTTAGATAACGGTCTTCCAACCAAACCAGAGGGTGTGCACATATGGTAATGGTACTGTGAGATCATACATTACCCAAAATGCTTTGTGGTGAACGTGTTATGTTACCTGCCGATACCTAGGTGGCAATGTTGTGTAACCTATAAATGTGAAACTTTAAGGAGTTAAATTTATATAATGTGACTTTGTTCAGTGGTAAATATCCACCACCTGGGACATACATCAAAAGGGAGGCATACCCCCTGACACTTGAAGCAATTAAAACCTAGATTCCAAGAAACTGTTCTCACGTCATAAAGTTAAAATGTAGACAACAAATGTGTGGGTTTAGGATTTTACAGGTGCCTTATCTTATGAAAATAACACAACTTTTCTGAGCAGAAATCCAACTGAGCATGCTTTCCCACATACCTCAGGAATACACGCTTCTGGTGATACACACACAGGATGAATATACGTTAGTATATGATTATAACATGTAACAAAATAAAACCAATATATGAAATATAAAACAACACATATGTGATCTATTGATTAACTTGTGTCAAAACTAAATACGATCCACTATATGAACAAACAGACATTATATGTTTGTCTCATTAATACATCTCATTATGAAAAAATGCCAGACGAGAGCCAGGAAGAACCTTATCTCCGCTTATAGCCTAGTGATGAGGTAAAATCACTCCCTTAGATAGGCCCACATCTGCCAGGAAGAACCTTTCCTTGAACCCATTTTTCTCTTTTACAATGAAGGTTCATACAGGAGGGTGAATATAAGTGCAACATGGCTGCTTATAGGCCACAAATACACGTTATAACAATAATAATGTATAAATGTTTATATACTTATGAAAAGGCATGACAATGTCAATCATCTGCTTCTAAGGCAAACAGGAAATTGTCATGTATTAAAATAGGCATGGAGTCACATGACATGAATGTAATAGTACCACTTTACAAAGCTTTGGTGCAGCCGCATCTGAAATATACAGTCAGTTCTGGGCACTAGTCCATGAAAAGAATGCCCTGGAGCTAGAAAAAGTACAAAGGAGAGCAACTAAACTGATCAGTCTTAATTTAGTTTTGAGAAGAGACATCTAAAGGGGGACATAATCACCCGATATAAATGGGCCCTACAAAAATAATGATAAATCCATGTAAAAATCCCCTCATGGAGAAGAAAAAGTTAAGTCTGCAGAAATGTAAATCTATGGAATAGTCTATCTCAGGATGTGGTCACAATAGGAACACTGGGTAGTTTTAAAAGATGAATTCTTAACAGTAAATAACATTAATGCTTATTGAAATGTGTAGAAGTATTGGACTCACTCCTCTTTACTAAATATCACATCCCCACCTAGGCCTTGGTTGAACTTGATGGACTTATGTCTTTTTTTTCAACCTCATTAACTATGTAACTATATCCTTTTACAATTGTCAGGTCCGGCTACTAAGAGTTGCTCATGGCAATACATTTCTTATATAAAAGTTATTGATGTGGCTTTGCTTTAAATGTAGTTTTATTAGAGAGTATGAAGTTACAAGCTTCTTTTCTAACAGGGCGGCTACCATCTCCGCTCTCTGTCAGAATCTGTTTCCATGACTGTAAGAACATTGCTCAGAGATCCAGTACCCAGGTTGTCCGGAGAAATGACGCCATGTTACAGGTGTGTTTTATCATTCTTCATATATAGGGCCTTGAAAAAGTATCCATGCCCCTTGAACTTTTCCAAATGTTTTTACCTTACACCCACAAACTTAAAGGGGCTCTCCGGGTTCAGGAATGAACCTGGATATAAGCTGTTCTTTATTCCTTCACTACATATGAGTGGAGCATCGGAGCATTTCCTTCGTTTGAGATTCGTCTCAGTACAGCATTCAAATATATGGGTCCCGGCGAGGGAAATTCGTTATCACTGAAGTCTCGCGGGACTTCAGTGGACAACTTTGGTATTTTTCAACTTTAAAGACATTTTAAAGCAGGGATCCGAGCTTTGCTTCGTTACCGAGATACCAACCGTTCCCGAAGACTTCTTCAGATCCATGTTTTAAAATGGTTTTTAAGTTTAAAAATCGATGGCCGAAGTTATTCACCGAAGTCTCGCGGTGATAACTCTGTTGACCTCGCTAGAGCCCATACATTTTAATGCTGTACGGAGACAGGTCTCCATACAGCATTAATACAAAGTTTTGAGCGAATTGACTTCAGATCTTTGACCCGAAGCTCGATTCACTCAACACTAGCCAGGACCATGGGAGTACACCTAGGCCAGTCGAAAAAAATCAAAGTATGGCAAAGACCCAAAAGCAAGCAGCAGATCCCTAAATGGAGTAGGTTCAATCCTCCTAGATATCCAAAGTCAAAGTATATATTGTGGGATCCGCGCTATTAATCAGTAGTAGTGTGTTGTCCTCCTGCGACTTTCAGATGTATAGGGATTAGATGCACCTCCACTTCTCAAAGGATCGTCAGTACACTTGTCTCCTAAAAGCCAGGTATGTAGCCGGCCATCAAAACTCCATGTGAGCCACCGATCAATGCCTTCACAAGGTGCAGCACTCCTTACACAAAGAAAAATGGGAACATAGTGCAGTACCTCCGGTGTAAATAGTTAATAAAGGCTTTATTGTACTCACAAAATATAAGAACAAATCACGCTCGTAGTAAATGCCCGACCCGGGTTTCGCAGATTCGCTTCTTCAGGGGCTGCAACGTGTGCATTCGCGTGTTACACTGATACAAAAGGCACGGCTGCCCCGGAAGCAAAACGGACTTCCGTTGTTCAGTCAGATGTCAATCAACAGGGGCAATATAAGTTACAATAAAAATTCCATAATAATTCATGCATAAAATTACCAATATCACTTGATTAGAAGTATGTTAAAATCCCCACATAAAATACATACAAAATTAAATACCAAACTTCCCAATACGGCCATTCATATCATACAAGCCGCTCTCATGTCCCACTCTATATTATGTCCTTGCGGTTGTAGTGTGCCCATTTCAAAGATCCACTGGGCTTCCTTCTTATTAATAAATGTGGCGGGGTTACCCCTCGCCAGTGACACTTAACCAATTCAACGCCACAGAATTTCAGGCCGGTAGGATCTTTCTGGTGAAACCTCTTATAGTGGGCAGAGACACTGTGTGTCTCCAGCCCCTTTTGATATTCCTGATGTGCTCAGATATCCTGACCTTCAATTTTCTCAAGGTTCTCCCTATATATTGCAGTCCGCAGGGGCACTCAAGGAGATAAATTACCCCCGCCGACTCACAAGATATGTTCCCCTTAATTTTTGCGTAGTTGATTTGGAGGTGGAGGTTACTGTTTCAATTCTGTTTGATTTTTATCATTCTTGGAGCGGTTTTTGCAACAAAGGCAGAAACCGCACCAAGTGAATGCATCACGCAGTTTCTGTGCGTTCTGATCGCTTTTCATGTAGCTGTGTACAATCCGATTTTTTAAAATAGGGGCCCTTTTATAGATGAAAGGGGGTTTTTGGGATAAGATCACCAATTACAGGGTCATTCTTTAAGGTGTTCCAGTTTTTAGAGATAACATTCCTGATTTTAGGGCAGAGGGTAGAATAGGTGGTGGAAAAAGCGAAACGATACTTTTCTCTGTTTTGTTTTGAATGTTGTTCAGTGGGGACTGTTTTTGTTGTATTTGGTTCCTGATATCTTATTACTTCCCTTTGTTTATATAGATCTTCCTTATTGTATCCCTTCTCAATAAAACGGTCAATAATAATCTGACTTTGTGTGTCAAAATCTTCTAGACTGGAGCAGTTTCTCTTAATCCGCTGCAACTGCCCCTTTGGTACATTGCAGATCCACGGTTCATAGTGACAGCTGCTTTTCTCAATGTATCCATTACGATCGGTTGGTTTAAAATAAGTAGATGTTTTGATCATACCCTGTTCATTCACTATTTGTAAATCAAGAAAATGGATACATTCTTTACTCACTTCCTCAGTAAAAACAATGTTCCAAGTATTAGAGTTAATTAGTGAGATAAATTCCTTCAATCCAGACTCCGTTCCCTGCCAAATACCGATGCAATCGTCTATATACCTTTTCCATAGCTGTAGGCTGCCTCCTCCTAATTCTTTTAGTAGAATAGGGTCAATATTCTGGGTTTCCCAATATGCCATGAAAAGGTTGGCGAAACTGGGTGCGAATTTCGCACCCATCGCCACACCGGAAATTTGTACATAATAGCAGTTGTCAAACCAAAAATAGTTATGTTGTAAACAATAACTTATACAATCCAAAATAAAATTCTTTCTTTCTTCACTAATCTGGTCATCTTTATCTAAATAAAAACTCACTGCCTCCATGCCTATAGTATTGGGTATTATCGTATATAATGATGTAACATCCAATGTCATTAGAAAAGTATTCTCTGTAATATTATTGACCTTTTTTAAAATATCCAAAATGTGGCCCGTATCTCTTAAATAAGAGGGAGTGGTGGTTACATATCGCTGTAAAACAGGTCCACATATTCTGACACCCTGCTAGTGATGGAATCAATGCCGGAAATAATCGGCCTGCCTGGGGGGCGCTCCGCATTTTTGTGGACCTTAGGCAAATAATAAATAGTCGGGGTTTTCGGGTGGGGGTTATTGAGGTATTGATATTCTTTTTATTTATGACCCCTTGGGCTAATCCCCTGTCAAGGAGGACTGCAAGCTTTTTCCGATATTCCATAACCGGGTCCCCTCTTAATTTTGTATAGGTGCCGATGTCACTCAATATTCTTAACATTTCAGAGTTATAATCATTCTTATCTAAAATTACAATCCCCCTTGTCGGCCGGTTTAATAACGATCCCCTTATTCTGTTCAATTTGTTTGAGGGCTTCTTTTTCTTTTTGCTCAGATTATCTTTAATTGTCCCTGATTCTAAATTGTCTAAACCTTTCAAAACTCCACGCTTGAACGCCTCAATGCATTCATTATCTTTATTAACAGGGTAAAAAGTGGATTTGTTCCTCAGAGATGTATAGATATTGCTGTCTCCCACCTTTACATCCACGATGGGATTTTTTTGAAGATATTTACACATATTCAGCTTCCTAATAAATCGGTGCACATCTAAATAAGTTTCAAATTTGTTACCCCTATATGTCGGTGCAAACTTTAAACCTTTATTAAGAACTGCGGTTTCTTCTGTAGATAATACATAATTACTGAGGTTGTAAATACCTAGGGACTCCCTCGGCCTTTCTTCGCTTCTGGACTTATCATGTCTCTTTCCTCCCCTCTTTCCTCTACCTCCCTTTTTTTCTTTCTGGGCGTTTCCTCCTTCTTTTCCATTACTTGTGGAATCTTCCCTTTTATCAATTTGTGGGGAAAATTTTCCTGTTGCACACTATTCCCCCTCCCCTCGTGTGGGTGTGTGTATGCTTCCTTTCTGCTATCTTTTTTGTATTCTTCCACCCTCCTACTGGAAAAGTCATCGTAACAGTTTTCTTTGTAATAAGCATTAACTGCCGCATTCGGTTCTGGCCTTCTGCCACCATAAAAGTTTCGATCGGGGTATTTCCTTCCCCTAAAGTTTTGTGAATAACCATTAAAACCTCCATTATTATAATAAGGGCGCTGCTGTCGTCCATATCTTCCAGTGTTATAATGGTTGTGCGTACCCTCATGATATCGTGCATCCCCTCTAAAATACTGGTGGGTATTTTGATAGGAGCGGGCACCGGTCTCATGTCTGTTGTCCCCATGATAACCACGGTGTCCACTCCATCTAGGTCTATACTCACGGGAATAGTTTTGTCCCCGACCAGAATGAGGTTCAGCTTGATACATGCTCTCATCAATTCTCCCATTAACGGGTAAGGTGTGCTCACTACTCCTCGATTCCTCAACACATACTACTGTATCCTCTTTATTCTTTTTCCATTTATATACATTATTATTTTTGTACTCATCTAATATTTTCAAATACTTTTTTTGTTTTCTCTTTTTTACCTCCTGTTCGGCTTTAAGAACAGCGTTCTGACAATTTTGTGACAGCTCATGATATTCCACTAACTCTTTGAAAGGCATTAATTTGGTTTTTATGTCTTCTATATTATTACAGAGGGAAATAAGTTTCCTCTTTCTCCTCTCTATTATGAATCTCATAGCGTTAAAGCCACAGGAGTTAACAAATTCTTCCCATTCTTTTAACTCCTCCTCATTATCAGAGTTCAGTGGTAGCTGCCACCTTAAACCTTCAGGAATTTTTTCCTCCACTAGCAATTTTTCTAGTGAAATAACATCCCAAATAATTCTTATCTCCTTAGTCATGAGAAGTTCCAAACCATTAAATACAGCATCAATATCATTACTCATTTGGGTATCAGGTTTCTCATTGAATACTTCCTTTACATTAAGATGCATGTTCTCACGGAAAGCAAAAATATCCATGCCTAGGGTCCGTGCCAATGAACCTAATGTAACAAACGAAAAAAATCAAAGTATGGCAAAGACCCAAAAGCAAGCAGCAGATCCCTAAATGGAGTAGGTTCAATCCTCCTAGATATCCAAAGTCAAAGTATATATTGTGGGATCCGCGCTATTAATCAGTAGTAGTGTGTTGTCCTCCTGCGACTTTCAGATGTATAGGGATTAGATGCACCTCCACTTCTCAAAGGATCGTCAGTACACTTGTCTCCTAAAAGCCAGGTATGTAGCCGGCCATCAAAACTCCATGTGAGCCACCGATCAATGCCTTCACAAGGTGCAGCACTCCTTACACAAAGAAAAATGGGAACATAGTGCAGTACCTCCGGTGTAAATAGTTAATAAAGGCTTTATTGTACTCACAAAATATAAGAACAAATCACGCTCGTAGTAAATGCCCGACCCGGGTTTCGCAGATTCGCTTCTTCAGGGGCTGCAACGTGTGCATTCGCGTGTTACACTGATACAAAAAGGCACGGCTGCCCCGGAAGCAAAACGGACTTCCGTTGTTCAGTCAGATGTCAATCAACAGGGGCAATATAAGTTACAATATAGTAATTTATCTCCTTGAGTGCCCCTGCGGACTGCAATATATAGGGAGAACCCTGAGAAAATTGAAGGTCAGGATATCTGAGCACATCAGGAATATCAAAAAGGGGCTGGAGACACATAGTGTCTCTGCCCACTATAAGAGGTTTCACCAGAAAGATCCTACCGGCCTGAAATTCTGCGGCGTTGAATTGGTTAAGTGTCACTGGCGAGGGGGTAACCCCGCCACATTTATTAATAAGAAGGAAGCCCAGTGGATCTTTGAAATGGGCACACTACAACCGCAAGGACATAATATAGAGTGGGACATGAGAGCGGCTTGTATGATATGAATGGCCGTATTGGGAAGTTTGGTATTTAATTTTGTATGTATTTTATGTGGGGATTTTAACATACTTCTAATCAAGTGATATTGGTAATTTTATGCATGAATTATTATGGAATTTTTATTGTAACTTATATTGCCCCTGTTGATTGACATCTGACTGAACAACGGAAGTCCGTTTTGCTTCCGGGCAGCCGTGCCTTTTGTATCAGTGTAACACGCGAATGCACACGTTGCAGCCCCTGAAGAAGCGAATCTGCGAAACCCGGGTCGGGCATTTACTACGAGCGTGATTTGTTCTTATATTTTGTGAGTACAATAAAGCCTTTATTAACTATTTACACCGGAGGTACTGCACTATGTTCCCATTTTTCTTTGTGTAAGGAGTGCTGCACCTTGTGAAGGCATTGATCGGTGGCTCACATGGAGTTTTGATGGCCGGCTACATACCTGGCTTTTAGGAGACAAGTGTACTGACGATCCTTTGAGAAGTGGAGGTGCATCTAATCCCTATACATCTGAAAGTCGCAGGAGGACAACACACTACTACTGATTAATAGCGCGGATCCCACAATATATACTTTGACTTTGGACACCTAGGCCAGTACCTTTTCCCATATTATGCAAGCATGGCTGCTGCTGCATGGTCAGAAATGTGTGTGTGTAAGTCCTGTTAAAAATCTACTGTGTTTATATAAGTTTTTGGGGTAATTTGCTGTGTGTTTTGGACATATAGGGGAGCAGTAATGTGTTTTATCTTTATAGTGCTTTAGAATCCATACAGAATACAAGGCATGCACATTCCCCATACTGGAAGTGTTTATTGCATGACGGTAATTATGTCATTTTTTAATTTTTTACCTTTGCTTCTCTATTCATATCTTATAGGGAAGGTAAAGCAGGAACCTCCTTAGGCCTCTTTCACACTTGCGTTCTGAGGATCCATCAGAATGCAAGTCACCTGAAAGCATTAGAAGACTGATCAGGATCCTGATCAGTCTTCGAAATGCTTTCAGGTTACTATGGCAGTCAGGACACTATTAAAGTCCTGGTTGCCATAGTAGGAGCGGGGGAGCGGTATACTTACAGTCCGTGCGGCTCCCAGGGCGCTCCTGAATGACGTCAGAGCGCCCCATGCCCATGGATCACGTGATCCATGCGATCACGTGATCCATGCGTGTGGGGCACCCTGAAGTCACTCTGGAGCGCCCCAGGAGCCGCACGGATGGTAAGTATACTGCTCCCCTGCTCCCCACTACATTTTACCATGGCAACCAGGACTTTAGCATCCTGGCTGCCATGGTAACAATTGAGAAAAAGCTAAACGTCGGATCCGGCGATGCGCCGAAACGACGTTTAGCTTAAGGCCGGATCCGGATTAATGCACTTCAATGGGCATTAATTCCAGGTCCGGCGTTACGGCAAGTCTTCAGGATTTTTGGACGGAGACAAATCCGCAGCATGCTGCGCTTTTGTCAACGTCCAAAAAACGTTCACATACTGAACGGAAGACATCCTGATGCATCCTGAACGGATTGCTCTCCATTCAGAATGCATTGGGATAATCCTGATCAGTATCTTTCTGTCCTAGAGACCCAAGGACGGAACTCTATGACGGAAAGCAAAAACGCTAGTGTGAAAGGGGCCTTAGTTATTTTTTTAATGGTTTACTGAAAAGATGATGACAATTGGCAGCTTTCAGAACTACTTAGGTCTCTTTATTAGGCATAATAGAACACAATATCGGAAGCTGTGGAAGGATTGCTGGGATTTCAACACTTATTTCTTTTCCTATGTCCTTTTTTGTATAAATATGTGACTCTTCAGATATTGTGTTAGGGCCCTATTAGAGTGTCCAGTGCTCGGGCAAGATGGGCCCCAACGGACAATAAACACGTCCATTGTCACACGTTTGTATCGGCCTGTTACATAGGACAATGTGAAGTGAATGTGGGAATAACAATTGCTAGCGCAGTCGTTCATCCCCAATTCAGTTCTTTTGATTATCTCCAGCACATCCCTGATTAATACAAGGCAGTGTGCTGAGGATAATTGAGTCTTTTATGCTGCTTAAAGGGGTTATCCAGGAAAACATATTTAGGACTATCAGGATAGGTCATCAGTATCATCTGCTAGGTGTGACACCCGGGGCCACCGCCGATCGGCTATTAGAAGAGGCCTTGAGCGCTGCAGCCTCATCCTGGCCCAGAGACATCACTGTACATTGGTCATATGGCCTAGTTATAGCTCAGCCTCATTCAAGTCAGTGAGCTGTAATACCAAGCGCAGCCACTATAGAATGTACGGCACTATTCTTGGAAAGCTGCCAAGAGCCTGCGCCTCACACCAGAGCGCCGGTGATCACAGCAGACACAGCTGATCGATGGGGATGCACGGATTTGAACCCCCGGTGATGTAATAAGGATATCCCCTTTAAAGAGGCTCTGTCACCCAGAAAACAATGGTAGACAGACACTACGGAGCTATTGCTGGAATTTTGGTGCAGTATCCACACCATTATTGGCCAGCAAATTGCACCATCTCAGTGGGCCCTAAGGGCAATGTTACACAAGGCTTTTTGTGCCAGTTTTTAGCTCCAAAGCCAGTGGTGGGTTGGAAGGGAAGGAGAATTATAAAGGAAGGACTTCACTGATCTGCCATGCGTAAACTTTTTCTGCCAGTCACAGTTATTATACAGCATCATACCACTTTAATCCTGATGAAGGACGCTGATGATTTTTTCGGCTGATCAGCGGCACAGTTATACAGAACTTTTATGGATGAACACTTGTTCCCAATAATTGGCCTGAAAATCATTCGCTCTAGCAGGGCCCTTGGTGCCCGATGAAGAGACCTAAGTAGTCTGGACAGCTACTATTTGTTATCTTTTCAGTTGGGCACTAAAAGCTATCAAATACCGAGGACTCACCGTTTTTATCTTTACTATCTAACTAAAATGGTAACAAAAATGTAAAAGAACTTCCTTCTGTAATCCAAACATTACCTAGACTATGGTACTTCAAACTGAAATTTTCTGAACATTTCTGATTTATCTTGGCCTTGCTACATGAATAGCACATGGTGATTGACACCCAGCGATGCTAATTATTGCTACTGTATATCCATAGAGATTGTCATCCAGATTTCTGGAGAGGCACAGCATGGATAATCAGCATCGTTAAGGCTCCTTTGCACAGGCTAAGGCAGGCATCCTCAAACTGTGGCCCTCCAGCTGTTGCAAACTACAACTCCCAGCATGCCCGAACAGCCTACAGGTATCAGCCTACAGCAGGGCATCGTGGGAGTTGTAGTTTTACAACAGCTGGAGGGCCGCAGTTTGAGGATGCCTGGGCTAATGCCTCATTCACACAGTCAGTGTTTGGTCAGTGATTTCCATCAGTGATTTAAGCCAAGACCAGGAGCAGCTCTAAAAGCAGAACAGGTGCAGATCTTTCCCTTATTCCTTATGTCTGTGCAGGCTCCAATCCTGGTTTTGGCTCACAATCACTGACCAGGCTTAACAGAGGAGGCAATTATCAGGAACAAATAGTCAATTCCCAATAACTGCCTGTTGGTCAGAATGGGAGAAAGCTTTATATGCAGCAATCAGCTCCGCTGTATGGGGACAAAGGAGCGCTGCATCGATGGCTCCTCTTCATACAGAATCATAGTTTCTGGGCAGCAGATCCCTGATTACACAGCACCATCTGCTGCCCAGACCAGGTGTGGGCAGGGGTGTAGCTAACGGCTCACGGGCCCTGGTGCAAGAGTTCAGCTTGGGCCTTCTTCCCTTAGTGCTTTGTGTGTTGTCTTATGCGGCACAAGGGTCTTTGGGCCCCTTCAGGCTCCTGGGCCCGGTAGCGACTGCTACCTCTGCACCCCCTATAGCTACGCCAATGGGTGTGGGTCAACACAGAGCAGGAACAGATATTCCATTATACCTGACCTCTGTGTAGGATCCACTTCTGGTTTTGGCTCACAATCACTGATGGAAATCACTGACCAAATAACTGAAGTGTGAACTAGGCTTTACATCCAATGTAGATACAATTTTAAATGTATTCAAAGTCTGTGGAAATCATGTTGTAAACCTGTGTGGATACTTTAATAGTCGCTATTTCTGCTTTTAACTTTGAAATGCAAAGATTATTATTTTGCAGGGAATTTCGGAGTTTTTTATTTCTCTATGGTAATTTTTTGACTGAGCTTATAAGCAAAAATAAGGCTGCATCAATCCTTCAACCGTGTTCAGTCAGCTTCCAACAAACTTTTTTCCATTGATAACATGGGAACATGAAACCTACAAATGCATGCTAAAAGTAGTTTAGTGTTCCTTTGAAAGGATGTATCACCAGTCCGACATCCCACGTGCCGCAGGCGTAGCAGACTGTCCATACGTAGTCATTTAAAATAAGTTATGGAACGTTACAAGGAGAGGCTGAGCATATGCACCTATCTCTCTACTGGCTTATGATTTGGAAACCAGATGGTCTTTGGATCAAAACATTGTTGTCAGGAAAAACTTTAATAAAAATGCTGCTATTTACTGTTTAAGCTTGATGCCCTAGGGACTTATTTTGAGATATCGACATATGTGCATAGACATTAATTATCACTTACCGGTAATCATAGCTGAACTAGTAGAAAAATGTCGACCATTACCGTCATCAGTTGTAATGACCCATTTTCTCCCTAAATGTCTATCTTAATAATGTAATAATAACCGGTCATTAATATTTTTTGTGTGCTTTTATTTCATGTTGAAAGAAACAAGGTTAGTAGAAGAGACAAGCACTAAGGGCTTGAAAGCCCCTGAGCCTCTGCATGTAGATGCATCTGCTGTGGATGAGTTTCTGGAAAATCATATGAAGAAGATCCTGCACCCGACCCCACCAGTCACCACCTTGGTGGTAGCTCCTGTAGAGAACACACTTTACCTTCCTGCTGGTGTGCAGTTAGAGGAAAGCACCGTCACCCCAGAGCAAGCAAGACATGCAATAAGGTAGAATGGCCGAATGTCAGTTTCTTTCTGTTTTTCTGCAGGGGTTAAAGTCCTGTTCTGCTCCCTTTAAACCTCACAATTCTCCCTAAAAAAAAAAAAAAAAGAGGAAAAAACTGGGTCAGATCGCATATATGACATCAGCATGGATAGGGAACGTGACATCACTGGGTGTCTACAAGAACAAGCACATCTGTGCTGTGCCAGGATTAGCGGAGTGGGCACAGACAGGAGATGCTATGTGCGCTCCTGCCCTTACACTGAGAGGTCAGCAATGTGCGCATATAGGGAATTTAAAGCACAGTAGAAATCAGGACTTTGAGTGCCAACTTCTTTAATAAAAAGATGTTAAAAAAGGCTACTAGAAAAAATAATTTTTAGGTCGTTTGGATCATTTAAAAAAAAAAAAGTTGAATGAAAGTTTATTTACTTTTCAACCCCTTAATGCCTAATGCCATACATGTTGCATGGAGCTGCTGTGCTGAGGCCGCTCCATGGCAGGTGCCGGCTCCAATGACCAGGATCGGCGGTAATACTGAGACCGGTCAATTAATACCTCATATTCCGCAGCATCTGTGAAGATAGCCACCTCCCTCTGCCTTCCGATTGGAGCCCCACAGAAAAAATGTAGATATTTTTTTTTTCCAAAGGTTTTTATTTTTTAAAAGTAATAAAACAAAATAAAACCTGTACGAATTTGATATTACCGTAATTGTACTGACCTGCAGAATTAGGCTGCATTCACACGACCGTATGCATTTGCGGATCCGCAAAAAACGGATCAGCATGTCCGCAAAATACTGAAGAGTGTCTTCCGTATGTCATCCGCAAAAAACGGTCTGCAAAAAACGGATGGGGGAAAAAAAAAAGATGAGAGAATAAAATATTATAATAAAAATACGGAAACGGATCCGCAAATTGCGGATGACATACGGAAACCATTCCGTATGTCATCCGCACTTTGCGGATCCATTCACTTCTATGGGGCTGCGGAACGATTTCTGCGGACAATGATAGGACATGCTTCATATTTTTGCGGAGTAAAAATGCAGAACCACGGATGCGGACAACATACTGAATGTTGTCCGCATATTTTATTTACCCATAGGAATGAATGGGTCCACATTTATTCCGCAAAATGCGGATCGGACGCGAAAAAAAAAAGTACGGTCGTGTGAATGTAGTCTAAGGATGTCATGTCATTTTTAGCGCACAGTGAACATAGTAGTATCAAAGCAAAAATAAAACCTTGGCAGATTTTTTTTTTTTCTTTCAATTTTACCCCACAAAAACAACAATAAAAAAAAAAAAAGCCCTCATGGCTGTATGAATGGAAAATATAAAAAGTTATGACTATTGGAATGTGGGGAGGACAAATAAAAAAAAAATGCAAAAATGAAAATAGGCACGGTTTTTAATTCAGAGGAGTCCTGTAACTGACACTGTACCTATAGAACTCACAGCATAGGAAACACTTTGAAATTTTTTTCTCAACAAGATTTTGGCTCCTGTCGGATGACTTTAATGCCCTATCCTAAAGTAGGATATGATAAAGGGAGAGAAGTTGAGCTCCATGATACATAGGTTTTTTATGGCTTAGAGCAGGATTTCTTAGTGAAAAGCAGAGTAAATCCTGACAGGACTCCTAGGAGAGCCAGGAGGAGTCCTGACAACCGTGCCCACACATTAATCACTGTATGTGTCGTACTGTATAGATCATTTAGCATGCACATGTTAAAATAAATCATATCGTTGAATAGAAAGTGCGGACCAATCTGCAGGCAGCACGTTACAGAGCTGGAAGAACTAATAATGGACTATCTAAAGCACAGATGTCAAACTCATGGCCCTCCAGCTGTTGCAAAACTACAACTTCCAGCATGCCTTGATAGCTGTAGGATGTCCAGGCATGATGGGAGTTGTAGTTTTGCAACAGCTGGAGGGCCACGAGTTTGACATCCCTGATCTAAAGGGTCAGCAACCTCCAACACTCCAGTTGTTGTGACACTACAACTCTCAGCATGCTCCAATTACTTTTGAATAGCCAAGCAAGTGTGCATGCTGGGAGTTGTAGTTTCACAGCACCTGGAGTGCCAAAAATTGGTGACCCCTGATGTACTGTGTATCTGGGCCTCCCAACGCTCCACAATGGCAGATTCAATGGATTTCAACATTCTTTTAGGTGTCGGGCGATAAGCCATCCGCCAGTAGTGTGTCCCATTCATCACACATGAACATTCTCTCCAGAGTGCACAAGTGTATGGGGGGTCAGAGAGGTGTGTGTATGTATGTGTGTGTGTGTGTGTGTATGTATATATATATATATATATATATATATATATATATATATATATATTACTCTGCTCAGCCCCTTCTGCTGTATACCATGCTGCCTGACGGACCTGTGTGGCTGCACAGTTCTGTACAGGGACATGTTTTAAAGTCATTATTACATTTTCTTGCTATGATTCCAGCAATGTTTGTCAATCTGGTTTGCTTTTCAGTGTTTCCAATCCAGATGAATTGGATGAAAATGTATTAAACTCTGTGAGTAAAATGCTACCAGCTCTAGAAAAACTTGTGAACAGAAAGGTGAGTTTCTAGTTCATTTTGTTGGGTTAAGCACTAAAGAAGTGTTGCAGTAGTAAAATGCGGAAACATGTTAGTTAATAGTAGACGCAAGATGGGGTAGGTTTAATAGATTTTTTTTATTAGCTTTAAAGTTTAAAAAATGTAAGCTTAGGTCTCATTGTATGGTCTACACAGAGTCTTAAAGGGGATGTGTCACTTCAGCAAGTGGCATTTATCATGTAGAGAAATTTAATACAAGACACTTACTAATGTATTGTGATTGTCCATATTGCTTCCTTTGCTGACTGGATTCATTTTTCCATCACATTACACCGCTTGTTTCTATGGTTACGACCGCCCTGCAATCCAGCATCGGTGGCGTGCCTGCACACTTTAGGACAAAGTGCTGGCCTCTCTGTTGGCCAGTACCATGGGAGTGCACATAGGATGGCGCTTTTTCCTATAGCGTGCAGGTACGGCCCCTGCTGATGGATTGCAGGGTGGTCATACCCCTGGATAGGACCATTGTATTAGGTGATGGAAAAATGAATCCAGGCAGCAAGGAGGCAATATGGAGAATCACAATACATTAGTAAGTGGCTTGTATTAACTTCCTCTACATGATAAATGCCATTTTCTGAAGTGAGACAACCCCTTTAACTTGCCTTGATAGCTTATGTTGTTACTCTCTGCTGTTAATCACTAAAGGTATCACATAAAGGGCACAACCACACGGTACGGCCATGCTGCTCTTGGGGTGAGGCTGCCTGCGGCTAAGTACAGTGTTGCCATATGAGCCACTGCTGTATCCTATTAACTAATTAAAACAGCATTGTTTCTTCATTGTTAACCTCTTAATGTCCACCCAAACGACTTTCTACGCCGGCCCAGTCTAAGCGCTGCAGCAGAGAGCGGAGGCTCGGCTCTAACATGCTGCTTTGTGGTTGTACCTATAGGGGTTGTCCAGGATTAGAAAACCATGGCTGCTTTCTTCCAGATCACAGGCCACAACTGTGCACGAGTCGCGTCTGGTCACGTCAGGGGTTAATATTTCTGTTTTTGTTTTTTTTAGACAAAGAATTGTATTACCTGTTCTCCAAATGCTTCTCTTTCTGCTGCAGTCGCAGTACGGCAAGTTTTGGCTTTGGGTTCAGAAAGGTATGTGAGTGACTGTCAGAAGGCTGCATTATTTCTTCTTATAGGAGCCATATATTTCATTTTCAAGAATAGAAACTAATCCTGTCCTATGAGTTTGGGAAAGGCGTCCCTGAACCTCTAGAATGGGATCAGATCAGTATAATGACTCTAAATACGTTCACACAGGACATATATGCTGAGGATTTTCATATGCCCATACCTGCAAAGAAAATTTAGTAAATCCTATCCACAGGCTGTTGATAAAATCCTGTGGTGTGGGTTTTAAATCTGTAGCATGTCAATTTATGCTGTGGATTTCTACTGTGGCTCTTCCTCTTGCAGTTAAAGGGAATCTGTCACCTGCATACTAGCAAAACAATTTTTTCATGAATCTATGTTTAATAAATTACCTTATTTCCATATGTGTTCGTGTTTTTCTTTTGTGCCTTGTCATTTCTTCTAAAAACCGCTTTTTCTGATATGCAAATGTAGCTGTAAGGAGCCCAGAGGGGCGTTCCTCCTTTACCAAGGTGCCCAGGAACGCCCCCCTGATGTGCCGTGCCCGCCTAAATTTTAAAAAGAACGCCTCTAATCTCTAAAATCGCATCCCAGAGGCCAGCTCCGCCCCCCCGCCAGCTCCTCTCTGTGTGGCAAATATCCCCGCTCCGCCTCTCGCCTGCATCCCGAAATCCCGCGCAAGCGCAGTGCCGGCGATTGCCTGCGCGATCATATGGATACTGAGGGCAACAGCGTCACTGGGCATGCGCCGAGCCCAGTGACGTGTTCGCTGTTTCCTGAGCCACTGCACGATCATCTGGATACTGAGGGCAACAGCGGCAGTGCGCCTGCGCGGGATTTCGGGATGCAGGCGAGAGGCGGAGCGGGGATATTTGCCGCACAGAGAGGAGCTGGCGGGAGGGGGGGAGCGGAGTATTTAGCCTGGCCTCTGGGATGCGATTTTAGAGATTAGAGGCGTTCTTCTTTTTAAAATTTAGGCGGGCACGGCACATCAGGGGGGCGTTCCTGGGCACCTTGGTAAAGAAGGAACGCCCCTCTAGGCTCCTTACAGCTACATTTGCATATCAGAAAAAGCGTTTTTTAGAAGAAATGACAAGGCACAAAAGAAAAACACGAACACATATGGAAATAAGGTAATTTATTAAACGTGGATTCATGAAATTTTTTTTTTGCTAGTATGCAGGTGACAGATTCCCTTTAAACCCTTTAGCAAATGATCCATATATTCTTAGTACCTTTTTCCACCACAAATTCTTTCCTATGTGAACAGACCCTAATGGGGTTGTCTAGCCATTTAAGTTGAAAAAAAAAAAAAAAAGAATGCTTTACAAAAAAAATAAAATGGGTTATAGTTACCTTACTGATATAGCCTGCGATTGGCTGTAGTGTCACTTGTCCAAATCTAGAGGAAGCAGGAATTAGAGACCACAGTCGCAAGAAATCCAAGCAATGCGACCCCATTCACTGCATTGTAATACTAAATAGGTTATATAGTCACAAAGTGCCTAGCATGCTTGACTAATTCATTGACTAAATTTAAAGAGGACCTTTCACCACTCCTGACATGCCTGTTTTAATAGCTTCATGCATTCCCCATGTAATAACCATTGTGGAACATCTGTTCTTATGGCTCTATGATATGATATGCCATTTTTATTATTTCAACTAGAAGTAATGAATGAATGGCTAGCAGTCTGCAGTAAGGGTACAGAGGGGAGGTAACTAGTTGGGGGCATGTACCTGCACAGACTCCCTCTATCCAATCAGTGCTACCATTTTCAGACTGTGCAGGTACAGCTTCCAACTGGTTACCTCCCCTCTGTACCCTTACTGCAGACTGCTAGCAATTAATTCATTACTTCTAGTTGAAATAATAAAGGAATGGCGCAACATAGAGTCATAAGAATAGCTCCAATTATTATTACATGGGGAATGCTTGTAGCTATTAAACCAGACATGTCAGGAGTGGTGAAAGGTCCTCTTTAACTTATTACATTTACTCACAACTCAGTAACTCGTATTCAGAACATAGAAGATTGGATTCTAATAAGTGGTCCAGGTTTTGTATAATGTATTGATAACATTTATTTCTACTATGTATGTACAGGGTATTTTGCATTATTATTGGGGATGTGGATATGAAGCCTGAGTTAACAAGTGATGGGTAAGTGGTCATGATATAAATCCTATAAATCATTTATGTGATAAGCATTTATCATTGTTTTATGAAATACTATGCAATTTTCTGTTTTTCGAATCCTCACCAGTTTTATACTGTCCATTAAACGACATGTGAAAACTGATTGCTACACAAGTAGATCATTTTGATACATAATGCTTGGAAAATGAAAGGAGTATTCCAGGATTTTATTTTTGATGGCCTATCTTCAGTACTAATTCAAGCTAAATTAAATTAGCTTAAAGCGTACCTAAAATTCCTCATAATGCAAACTAAATGCATGGTCCTGTGGGCTTATTTTTTCTCTTTCCGCCCCCAAGTCTTGAAGCATCCTCACTTATAGCTCACTGGAGTTCTGGGGACGGCTCTACAGCTCTGAAGTCTGCCAGTACTGCACATGCTGAGACTTGCTGTCCAGATTCAGGCCCTAAGAAATAAGCCTTCCTCTGCCGTGTCTTTATGTGCTTTGCTATATTACGGTATGTCCAGAGATAAGACCGGGCATAACGGCCATAGTCCACGCACTCATCCATCTCTCCCCAAACAGTTAGTCTATGCCCTCAGCATGTGAGTCCGCTAACCCATGTCCCAGCTCTACGGCTCTCTCGCCCACATTGTCATCATCATCACCTTCATTCCACAGCCTCTGAAAAGTATGGTATTTAGCCCCTAGATATACATAATGAACCAGATGACAAAGCCATAGGGGACAGCCACTTAGCAAGGAGGGAGACTCCTAGTGGCCAGCTATTTAGGTTATTTTTAAAGGGAGTAGACAGCATTTTTGTATTAAAAAACCACGTTATTCACATGTTTACTATTTAGGACACTGACTATCCGTTAAACATAAAGTGTGTGAAAATACAGTGATCCTTTAAATTTCCTTGCACCTAACGTGTGTTAGGAAGCTTTGAGTTTTGCCTGGTATGGCGAAAAAGAAGCAGGAGGGGGGTTTGGGGGGACTGTTGCTGTATTATTACTTTATGGGAAAAAAAACAATAAAAATATTTGATTTAAAAAAAAAAAATTTCCTTGCAGGAAAACTCTATGCCTTACAATCTCTGGAGACAAAATGCCTGAAGAAGCTCAATCACAGTATCGGACGTTTCTCAAGTGGAAGGAAGGAAGTAAAGTGGAACAGGCAAGTGAGCTTTGTAACTTCTCTTGACCAGTATGAAGGCATGCATTTTAGCATGGTGCTTAAAGGAGTTGCTCAGATGGTGATTTTCAAAAATGGACAAAATGGCATGAAAAAAAAAAGTTACTCCCCAAACCAGCGCCCCAAAGCTTCCTGGCTCCACTCTCATCTCTACTGCCTGGCCTCTCCTAAAGGGATTCTGTCATCAGATTTGTGTACTCGGCGCAGGCGCAGTGAGCTGAGGACAGCAGGCGCCTGCTTTCCGTATACACAAGCGGATGGCGCAGGCGCGGGACTTCGGCATGAAGACAGGGCAGGAGAGCTGCGCTGCCTGGCACTGTCAATCAGAAGAAGAGGGGCGTGGCCGCAGGTGGGAACACGGAGCCTTTAGGAGCAGGGGCAACGCCCTCTATGCTCCTAGAGGCTAATTTGCATATTATATAAAGACGTTTTTTAGCGTTATGACAGGTCAGAGGGGCATTTGATTAACATTATTAGGTTAGTCTGACATTAACCCATAGCTAATGTCAGACAGCTTATGAGGCAAAAATCTGATGACAGAGTCCTTGTATTCATGACCTCCCAGCTCTTCCTGCCTCCTGCTGCCGATCGACAGTTATTTTCCTACTGCAATCAGAGGTAGGTAGTCGGTAGAGCTGGGAGCTCATGAATATCGGCACTCTTTGGCATGTGCCGGAGCTGGTCAGTTCAAGACTTTAGCAAAAGCTGGGGCAATTCAAGAAAGTGACACCGTGTCTATGCCTAGGTTATTCTGCCCTCATTGTGTGTGTTTGTCTATGAAACTAAAGTATTTTTCTGTCTTTTAACAGGGTCCAGATGAAGGTAGCAGCTTTTTCTATGCACTGTTACGATTTCTACTGCCACTGGCTTATTCCTACCAGCCTGACCTTATTATATTAACTGTTGAAAGCAATAGAAGTATTGGTACAAAGGATGTTGCTTTGCTTACCAGTCTACTACAAGGTCTAGCTGATGGTGCAGTACTTGCTGTTGTTACGGTAAGCTGAGATATTGGGGCATTTTTATACATACTACACAGTCTAAAAATGTGCCAGATTTATCAAATGTCTGATGGTGGATAATAAATCTGGCACACCTTTTGGCTCTATTCATACGTCCGCAAAATGGGTCCGCATCTGTTCCGCAATTTTGCTGAAAGGGTGCAGACCCATTCATTTCCAGTGGGGACGGAAAAGATGCAGACAGCACACTATGTGCTGTCCGCATTTCCGGATCCGCACTTCCGTTTCCACAAAAAAATAGAACATGTCCTATTCTTGATTGTCAATAGATTTTTATTGATACATTTTTTTCCATATGCAAGCAAGTTACATTGTTAGTAACAGTATAGCATAAAAGAAGTATTCTGAACAAAAATTCACCAATACAGTCAAGAAGAAGGTGTTGTCCTGGTAATACAGAGTATATTCCAATTACGTCAAGTCCCAAAGTTTCGCTGACACAGTCGAGGATAGGCAAAAATGCAGAGCTCCTAGAAAAGACATTGAGGTAAAGGTACTGCATAATAGCTAGATAGCCAAGGCTCCCACTGATTATGTGCTTTCACTGTAACCCTAAGTTCACACCTGAGCGTTTTACAGCGCGTTCAAACGCGCTGTAAAACGCTCAACACATGAAAACCAATGCTTTCCTATGGCCCTGGTTCTCACTTGAGCGTTTTACAGCGCGTTTGAACGCGCTTTAAAACGCCCGACGCATAAACAAGTACTTGAGCTTTTTTTGGGGCGTTTGTCGCGCGTTTTGTGATTGACTACTGTGGTGTCAATCACAAGAACACGCGTTTCCTATTTGCAAAAACGCGCTGAAATACGCGCGACTAAAACGCGCGTTTTTAGAACGCTCAGGTCTGAACCCAGGGTAAGTGCGTAGGTAAGCTCACAATGCATATGTTCGTTAACCGATTGCACAACCTCAGACAATTGCGGATACATAGCTAGTTTCCACTTACTGGCAATTATCTTTCTAGCTGCGCTTATAACGTGAGCTACAATTCCGCGTAGCCAAACGCGAATATCTGCAAGACCGATCCCTAGGATTACTATTTCCGGAAACAGAGTTAGGTCAAAGGAGGTAACTCTCCAGAGAAGGTCTTCAATTTCTGACCAAAAAGTAGTGACATATGAGCAGGACCACCACATGTGAAGGGGGGTCCCTATCGCCACACATCCCCTCCAGCAAATCGGAGAGTACCCAGGAATCAAGTGGGTTAGTCTGTTAGGGTTCAAGTACCATCGGAGTTGAATCCTCCTCGCTTGTTCGATATGATTAATACACTTCGAGGATTTAAAGGACCGGTGTAAGGCTGAGACCCATTGTTGGAGAGTAAACTCTTTCCCCATTTCCTGCTCCCAACGGACCATAAATTGCTGTTTACTGGATATAGTCGAAGGCAAGATGACAGCATATATCATGGACAGTTTTGGTCTCCGGATGCTGGAACCTCCGATAAAAAGTTTGAAAGGCTCACTTGGTGGAGTATTCTTGTCCGCAATTGCGGACAAGACTAGGCATTTTCTATTATAGTGCCGGCGATGTGCAGTCCGCCGGTGTCCGTGGCTTGCAGATCCGCAAAACACTTACAGACGTGTGAATGGACCATTAGTCAGTCTAGTCTGACCTAATACATCTATTAAGTTGGTTTTCTTTACAGTAGAATTGTGTGCCAAACTCATGACTCATTTTTTGGCATATGTTGTCCAATCTTAGGCCTTGCCCCTCAGTTCACACACCTCTTGTCAGACCAGTTTCGGGAAGTGTCCAAAGCTGCATTTAAACTGCCCAATTGTCAGGCAGAGTATTGGGGACAATTGTTCCTAATAATATTCAATCCTGATAAGCTGTTGTAAAGGTGCCGCAGATCACCTGATGAACGAGCAAAACTTTGGTTCATCATTTGAAATGTTCTGAGGTGCAGACACCTCAATCACCTATTCTGCGGAGCAGGTTGTCTAAGCAGCGCTCTGCTGCCTTAGAAACAATGAATTTGAGGATGAGCGATGGCAGTAGGAATCGTTCGTCCTTATACAGTGGAAGTGTAATTTTCCTACCGCCACTAACAAGCCGCTGATTGTTGGGAAGGAATACATCTTTCCTAATGTCTGGTCATCAGCGAGGTGTAAATGCACCTTAAAACACTTGAATAAATGTGGTACAAATCATGTACGTTGTTTTTTGCACAAATTACAACAGAATTCTGGAACACCTTGATAAGATAAATCTCCCCTTTACCCTAGGTACACACCTAAGCGTTTTACAGCGCGTTCAAACGCGCTGTAAAACGCACAACATGTGAAAAGCCATGCTTCCCTATGGGCATGGTTCACATTTGGGCGTTTTACAGCGCGTTTGAACGCGCTGTAAGACGCCCCACGCCCAAACAAGTACATGAGCTTCTTTGGGGCGTTTTTATGCGCCTATGGACAATGATGCCATAGGGGAGAATCACTGAATCGCGCGTATGACGCGCGTTTCTTAGTTACAAAAACGCGCATCCAAAAACGCGCGTCATACGCGCGATTCAGAAACGCCTAGGTGTGTTCCCAGCCTTAAAGTCATTTTGTGTGATAGGAGTTCCATGTGATATATTATATTAAGTGCAAGTCATAAGGGGGATAATTGACAAGTTATCACATAACCTGCCTTTATGTCGGCAAATATTGCCTTTTTGTAAGACTAGATCCCAGCACCAGGCAAAGAAGCCACAATGTTACGTGAAGCGAGGTCAGAGGTGTAAAATGGATGTACAGCCACACACCCACCCACCATTCATAAGGCGATGTCTGCTCAATCATTTTACACACAGAAGACTTCTGTAAGGTGCCAGTCACAGAGTTAAGTGTAGTTGGCCATACTGGATACAGCCTAAGGGTCCATTCACACGTCTGTGAATGTGTGCGCACCCGTTCCGCAATTCTGTGGAACGGGTGCGGACACATTCACTCTCTATGGGGCAGGAATGGATGCGGACAGCACACTATTTGCTCTCCGCATCCGCATTTCCGGAGCGCGGCCCGCAATTGTGGACAAGAATAGGCAGTTCTATGGGGGTGCCGGCCGGGTGTATTGCGGATCCGCAATACACCACTGATGTGTGAATGGACCCTAATGGTCACCTGCATACATACTAGTAAATCAGAGGGGCTGCCCATTACCTTAAAACAAAACAAAGACCAGACCGCATCCTACATAAATATATATATATATATATATATATATATATATAAGTTATGTTAGCCAAAATTTGCAAACTCGCCTTCTGCTTCAAGGGTCCTTATTGTCTTTTGAGTCTCTATGGCAAAATCAGTGCCTGATGTAACGGTGTGAGCGTGTCCAACTGGATGGTAGCCAACTCGGTGCACTACATGTAACCTTGCTACAGGCACATTAGAAAGCCTAAGCATCCACTTCCCTCATGGTACATGGCGGCCTCCCTCACCTAGCATTGGGACTTGCCTGCATCCTCCTGGGATGTGGTGTTTTAATCTGCCCTTGTATCAGTAAATATGGACTTTTTCTGGATAAATGTACTGAATGATCTTATCTATATTTTTTTTTTTTTTGGTGTGGTTTTTCATTTCAACAGGAGACGGAAAAAGAAATCATAGAAGCTTTATCTAACGTCCTGGTCAACTGCATTTCAGTGTCCTTTGGACCTTACATCCCTCCTGCTAAAGAATCTATAGGGAGCCTAACACAAGAGCTGACTGCCATGCAGTCAAAATGGAGGATGCTGCAGTGTCTAGGTATGTCTCTGTACCGCTAACCATTTCACCTAATATTGATGATATGATGCATCTGTGATCACTGGACGTCATTTTTGGTTATTGGGAAATATTGAACTAAATATGTATTTATGGAAAATGCCCTGGAAGAGTGGATTCACGTGGCATAATTTTATGCCACAGACAATTTTGTGGCTGAATCTGCACTTCTTGTATCTAGATTTTGATGCAGATGTGCCACAGTGCAAAGGATGATCTCCAAATAATATCCACAGGTCATGTAGATTTTGTGGTTGGTTTGTCTGTGGTGTAAAGTGACTGTCTGTATCCACCATAAAGTGTCCAGTTTTGCCACATGACAGCTTTAAGTGGCAGTTCAGTTAAAACGTTCAGATATGTTGCAGGCCTACGTGAGATTACATTGATAAAGTCTATTGCATGTAAATTTAGATTGCGACGTTTTAGACTTGGGGTTTGCAACACTGGTGTATAGGCTAGATAAATCTCTATGTTCCTGGAGCCTTTACTCCTTTAGCACAGCCCAGAGACTCGTATCATTCTAAGCATTAATTCCCACAAACTCGTCATTACTTCACAAGAATAACTCCATGGCCTAGGCGGTGTGAGTGACTTTCTTTATGGAAATCATCATTGGAATAGGGCTACAGACTTTACCAAAGTGATCTTCCCATATGTACAGTTGTGTTCAAAATTATTCAACCCCCAATGCTGTAAAGGGTTTTAGGGAATTTAGTGTACATTTGTAATTGTGTTCAGAATGAAATCTTACAAGGACTTTTTAAAGAACCAAATGCAACTAAAATGACATCAATTGTTTTTGTAATACAGTATTAAATGTTTTTTTTGTGATTTCTTCATTGACACAATTATTCAACCCCTTAAAGACTACCACTCTTAAGAACAGAGGTTCCTTCAAGTGTTTTCCATCAGGTATTGAAAACACCAGTGGATGTCAAGGAGCAGCAATCAAGCATAATAAGCCCCAATTAGGCAGATGTAAAATGACTGTGATACTCAGCTCCTTCTAGACATTTACTGGTGTGTTTACAAACATGGTGAAGTCAAGAGAATGGTCCAGGAAGACAAGAGAAGAGGTGATTTCTCTTCACAGGAAGGGCAATGGCTATAAGAAGATTGCAAAGATGTTAAACATACCAAGAGACACCATAGGAAGCATCATTCGCAAATTCAAGGCAAAGGGCACTGTTGAAACGCTACCTGGTCGTGGCAGAAAGAAGATGCTGACTTCGACTGCTGTGCGCTACCTGAAGCGCAAAGTGGAGAAAAGTCCCCGTGTGACTGCTGAGGAACTGAAAAAAGATTTGTCAGATGCGGGTACTGAAGTTTCAGATCAGACAATAAGGCGCACACTGCGTAATGAAGGCCTCCATGCCAGAACTCCCAGGGGCACCCCCTTGCTGTCTCCAAAGAATAAGAAGAGTCGACTGCAGTATGCCAAAAGTCATGTGGACAAACCACAAAAGTTTTGGGATAGTGTTCTGTGGACTGATGAAACAAAATTAGAACTGTTTGGGCCCATGGATCAACGCTATGTTTGGAGGAGGAAGAACAAGGCCTATGAAGAAAAGAACACCTTGCCTACTGTGAAGCATGGCGGGGGGTCAATCATGCTTTGGGGCTGTTTTGCTTCTACAGGTACAGGGAAGCTTCAGCGTGTGCAAGGTACCATGAATTCTCTTCAGTACCAGGAGATATTTGATGAAAATGTGATGCAGTCCGTCACAAACCTGAGGCTTGGGGGACGTTGGACCTTTCAACAGGACAATGATCCCAAGCATACCTCCAAGTCCACTAGAGCATGGTTGCAGATTAAAGGCTGGAACATTTTGAAGTGGCCATCGCAGTCACCAGAATTAAATCCGATTGAGAACCTCTGGTGGGACTTAAAGAAAGCAGTTGCAGCGCGCAAGCCTAAGAATGTGACTGAACTGGAGGCTTTTGCCCATGAAGAATGGGTGAAGATACCCATAGATCGCTGCAAGACACTTGTGTCAAGCTATGCTTCACGTTTAAAAGCTGTTATAACTGGAAAAGGATGTTGTACTAAGTACTAAGATTGAATGTCACTTGGGGGTTGAATAAGGCTACATTTACACGACCGTATGGGTTTTGCAGTCCGCAAATTGCGGACCCGCAAAACACAGATACCGGCCGTGTGAATGTAGCCGGCCCCATGATAGAAATGCCTATACTTGTCCGCGATCGCGGACAAGTATAGGACATGCTTTATCTTTTTTGCGGGGCCGCGAATCGGATCTACAGATGCGGACAGCACACTGTGTGCTGTCCGCATCTTTTGCGGCCCCATTGAAATGAATGGGTCCGCACCCGTTCCACAAAATTGCGGAACCATTTATACGGTCGTGTGAATGTAGCCTAAAACTGATAATGATGTAAGCACAGAAAAGACATTTGTGGTTATTTCATTATAAATGTTATGTTATATTTGTCGGACTTACAAGTGCCTCTTTGATTTAATTGTAAACAAGATGACTGAAATGATCAAAATCAATGTCAAACTGACCAAAACACTCAATTTCAGTGGGGGTTGAATAATTTTGAACACAACTGTACGTATCAGAAAAATAATCTTGGCCAGAATTCTCCTTTAAAGGGATTCTGTCAACAGATTTTGGCCTTATAAGCTGTATGACATTAGCTATTGGCCAATGTCACACCAACCTAATAATGTAACTCAAATGCCTATCTGACCTGTCATAGCACTAAAAAACTGTTTTATATCATATGCAAATTAGCCTCTAGGAGCAGGGAGGGCGTTGCCCCTGCTCCTAAAGGCTCCGTGTTCCCACCTGTGGCCACGCCCCTCTTCTTACACAAGCGGACAGCGCAGGCGCAGGATTTCGGCATCAAGACCGGGCAGGAGAGCTGCTCTGCCACACTGTCAATCGGGAAAAAGAGGAGCGTGGCCGCAGGTGGGAACACGGAGCCTTTAGGAGCGGGGGCAACGCCCTCCCTGCTCCTAGAGTCTAATTTGAATATGATATAAAATCGTTTTTCAGCGTTATGACAGGTCAGAGGGGCATATGATTTACATTATTAGGTTGGTGTGACATTGGCCCATAGCTAATGTCAGACAGCTTATGAGGCCAAAATCTGGTGACAGAAACCCTTTAAGTTTTGACAGCAAAATATTATTTTTAATTTTTTACACAGGATAGTATATTGGTTTCTCGCGGCCATCAGATTTCTTTGAGCTGGCATACATACTGTATAAATAAAAGTTGCTGGTATATTGAAAGATTGTGGCATGGGTATGTAAAAGTTGTCATAAATTGTGTTTTACTTATTTCAGCAAAGTAGAAGACTATTGCACTGAAAGGCTGATACACTGAAGACAGATTTGGCGAGAAAAGTCGGGGAGAAAAAGACATAACTGTATTTGATCATGTCTGTGTGAATTAGGGTTGTCACAATACCAAAATTTTGATTTGATTTCGATACCATAAAAAAGTATTGCGATACTCGATACCATTTGATACCACTTGAAAATAATAAAACGCCCAAAAATCCGTATGCATTCCGCATTTTATGTAATGTCCGGACCATAATAGAACAGTCCTATCCTATTTTTTTGGGGGGACAAGGTGACTAAAAAATGGCCAATCGCACCTTTTTATTTTATTTTTTTCTGATACAGCGTTCACTGCATAGGAGATATTATTTTTTAATATTTTAATAGTTTGGACTCTTTTCGGAGTGGCGATACGTAATGTTTTTTTTTATTATCATTGTTTATATATTTTATATGTAAAATTGGGAAAGGGGCTGATTTTAAACTTTTAATATTTTAAGAATTTTTTTTATTTTTTTACTTTTTATTTAATAACTATTAGCCCCGTTAAGGGTCTAATAGTACTACTCTGGTATCAGCCTGCTTGGGGAAATGTCACGGTGCCCAGTGATGAAGGTTGGGTGTAACTTCACCCGGCTTCTCAGAGTACTCGTATGTATGGATGGCTACCACTTAAGTGATTAACTGGAATGTGCAGGGAATGGGGAGTCTACCAAAAGGCAAGGCTTGTTTAGTTATCTAATGAGACAACAGCCTGTTATTTGTTGCCTACAGGAAACTCATCTGACTAAGGCCTCTTTCACACTAGCGTTTTTGCTTTCCGTCCTAGAGTTCCGTCCTCGGGTCTCTAGGACGGAAAGCTACTGATCAGGATTATCCCCATGCATTCTGAATGGAGAGAAATCCGTTCAGGATGCATCAGGATGTCTTCCGTTCAGTATGTCAGCGTTTTTTGGACGTTGACAAAAGCGCAGCATGCTGCGGATTTGTCTCCGTCCAAAAATCCGGAAGACATGCCGTAACGCCGGATCCGGAATTAATGCCCATTGAAGGGCATTAGTCCGGATCCGGCCTTTAGCTAAACGTTGTTTTCGCGCATCGCCGGATCCGACGTTTAGCTTTTTGTCAATGGTTACTTTGGCAGCCAGGACGCTAAAGTCCTGGTTGCCATAGTAGAAGTAGGGGAGCGGCATGCCTACATTCCGTGCAGCTCCCGGGACGCTCCAGGATGACGTCAGGGCGCCCCAGTGCATAGATCACGTGATCGCATGGATCACGTGATCCATGCGCGCGGGCGCTCTGGCGTCATTCAGAGCGCCCGAGCCGCACGGAATGTAGTATGCCGTTCCCCGCTCCCCACTGCTACTATGGCAACCAGGACGCTAGTAGCGTCCTGGCTGCCATAGTAACACTGAAAGCATTTTGAAGACTGATCAGTCTTCAAATGCTTTCAGTTCACTTGCGTTGTGCTGGATCCGGCGTGCATTCCGGCGACGGAAGTGCACGCCGGATCTTCACAACGCAAGTGTGAAAGAGGCCTAAGGCTAAAATACATCTGCTTCGAAAATCCTGGGTAGGATATTCAGCACACTCGGTCTTCTCCGCATACTCCAGAGGAGTGAGTGTTCTTGGTAATAAGAATGCACGTTTTGAATGTTTGCGAGAACTTCTAGATACTGAAGGGGGGTTTGTATGTATACGCTGTAAGCTAAATGACGTTCCTTTTGGTATTGATAGCACTTTATATCCCCCCGCCATATTCTTCAGTCCCATTGAGAATGGTATTGGAATCTATGGCAGAATACCCTGGTATCCCGGGTCTAATAATAGGAGACTTTAATAATGTGATACAAGAAGGCCTGGATAAATGTAGAATCTAACCTGACCTGACCCATTTGGCAGACTGGTGAAAGAGGTGGGCCTTACAGATATCTGGAGATAACTGCATCCAGGGGAAAAGCAATTTTCTTGTTGTTCCTCCACTTACATGTCTCTCTCTAGAATAGTACAATAAAGAGATATATCACCAGTCCGTAAGAGATCTAAGTCGCAGCAGGTCACCATAGTGCTGTGGGCTCAGTTCACACTTATCAGTTCAAAAACAAAGTAGATCGGGACCGCGCGTTATGATAGAAGATCACAGAGCAGTTTTTCAACCTTGACCTTTATACCAAGGAGGTCTGCAGATATCCACTGTTTCGGGGTATGCAGGATACCCCAAAACAGTGGATATGTGCAGACCTCTGGCCCTTGGTATAAAGGTCAAGGTTGAAAAACTGCTCTGTGATTTTCTATCATAACGCGTGGTCCCGATCTACTTTGTTTCTCTCTAGAATAGACCTGGAACTGGTAAACACGCATATGCTCCTGTTAGTCTGAATATTTGACAAGGGCTTTGTCAGACCACTCTCCGTTACGTGTAGATTTGGACCTGGTGGGTGGTGACAGACCGGGGCGAAAAATGTGATGGCTTAACCCCCTTTTGGTTAAACCTTCTGACAGATGGTGATGATGTGAAAGGGAATGACATGTATTACCGGTCTGGTGGACTCCAGTGGACAGTTCAGGTGAGACACAACAAGTATACTGACTATCTTAGGCGCCTTCTATGGTGAATTGTATTCCTCCAAAATGTCTTGTACAGTCGCAGATATCTGGGAGTTCTTACAGAAAGCTGACATTCCACGGTTGTCTGAGGAAGAGAGGTCAATATTAGATGCTCCTTTGGCTTTAGAGGAGCTGGATGTGGCGGTGAGATCAATGGCGAATTCCAAGGCACCTGGCTTGGACGGCCTTCCAGCCAAGATTTATAAAAAATGTTCTGATGTATTACTTCCACAGTTGCTGAATGTTTTCAACTACTCGTTGGAAGTGGGCTACTTGCCGGCCTCCATGCAGGAAGTATGCAGATCCCCTCTGATAATGTTGGAGACAGAGCAGTCTTTTCACTTGACGCAGCCAAGGCCTTTGACAGTGTGGAATGGCAATTCCTATGGTATACGCTCCAATTTATGGGATTCAGTAATCAATTTATTTTGTGGGTAAAGGTTCTGTACTCCAGTCCTAAAGCAAAGATTAGAGCAAATGGAGGTTTGTCTGATGGTTTCCAGTTACATCGTGGTACCAGGCAGGGGTGCCCGCTGTCCCTGCTGCTGTTTGCACTGGCGATTGTGCCCCTGGCAGCGGCGGTACGTAAATGTGATGCGATCCAGGGCTTTCGCTATGGACCACTTCACAAAGAAGTGGCAATGTATGCAGATGACACGCTGCTGTTTCTCGGTGACACGTCTGATTCCTTAACAGCCATAATGGAGCTAATTAATCGATTTGCCAGATTGTCTGCATTGACGATCAATTGGCATAAATCGGCATTGATGTCCATAGATGGTCAGTCTGTCTCGCAGGTAATTCAGGATAGAAATATCCCACATGTGGATAAGATTAAATATCTAGGTATTACGGTATCTCCTAACATCACGGATTTTGAGGACCTTAATTTAGTTCCACTACTAGCGAAGTTCCGCAAGAAAGGTAAGGATTGGTGTAAACTATTTCTTTCAGTAGTGGGACGAACGAACTTGGTAAAGATGGTTATGATGCCACAGCTCTTATATATACTACATAACACCCGGGTTGGCTGCCGAGGGAAGGGTTAAAAAAGATAGATTCAATATTTCGGGATGTTATATGGAAGGGTGGACAGGTTAGGCTACAGAGCTGCCTGCCGGATCCGCCGTTTAGTGTCACAACTGACAGCATTTGTATACTGATCCAGATGCGGATCCGTCTACAAATGCATTTCAAGAACGGATTCGTCCCTCCGCTTGTCATGCGGATGGACGGATCCGTCCTTCAGTTGTTTCGCAATGCCGGATTCGGCACTAATACAAGTCAATGGGAATTAGTGCCGGATCCGGCATTCCGACGACTGATCAGACATTTTGGACGGACATAATACCGCAGCATGCTGCGGTATTATGTCCGGCCATTCAGATTGCATGGGGATATGCCTGATCAGTTCTTTCCCGGCATAGAGCCTTTTGACGGAACTCTATGCCGGAAAAGAATAACGCAAGTGTGAAAGTACCCTTAGAATTAAGTTTGAGACGCTACAATATCTCAAAGTGGAGGGTGGTCTGGCAGTGCCTAACCCCTGTGTGTATTATCTCGCAGCTCAAAGCCAACATTTGCAAGGGTGGGTGAATCCGTAACTCTCAGATATGACGAGTCAGCTATTTACCCATTTTTTTTGAAGGGTAGAGACTTAATGCTTTTACTGGAAGGGATGGAGGCGACGGCGTTGCGTTCGTCTATCCAGATAGGATACACTATCCACTCTGTTTGGCAAAAAATCAAACAATTGAGGGGAATTAAAGGACATACAGAATATACCCCAATGTGGCAGAATCCGAAATTGCCTGACTTTAAATCTCTGACGGGTTTTGAGGAATGGAAGAATAGAGGGGGGAAGAATAGAGATTGGGCCAACTGTTAGAGAATGGCACATTGCTCGTTTGATCAATTTAGAGATCTGTATAATATGCCCCATAGGTGTTTTTATCAATACTTACAGTTACGCCATGCATATCAAACCATGGTTAAGAATGGGGGTATGATTTCGCAAAGGGATACAGTGCTACATCAAGTAGTGGCGGGACGAGAGCAGCGGGGGTTGATCTCTATAACTTACAAAATGTTACTTGATAAATACCTAGAGGCTCACCCACTAACCAGAATGCATGGATGGGAGAACGATTTGGGGGAGAGTTGGAAAGAGCAATTGGTGGATGTGTTGGAAGCAGTTCCTACGATGTCATTGAGTTAAAGTGGTAAGCTCTCACAGTTATTTATACTACAGTGTACAAGACGCCAGTCTTCTTACACAGAATCGGTCTTAGAATGGATGCAAAATGTCCTCGATGTGATATGGAACCTAAAGGGTGGGTTCATATGTTATGGTCCTGTCCCAATTTGAGCACATATTGGAAGGGGGTGATTGATCTCATAGGGAAAGGATATTCTGTAGATATTCCAATAGACCCTAAAGTATGTATCTTAGGTTATGTGGCAAATCTGAATGCTGACCTGGTATATAAACAAGCTATTGGTAGACTCCTGTATATCGCTAGAAAGCTTATTGCCCAACACTGGATTCAACCAGCACCGCCCACTATGAGTGAATTTAGGTGTAAAGTAAATACTATTCTGGCTTATGAAAAGGCTGTCTTTCAAAACAGAGGGTGTCCGGGTAAATTTGAGAAATTGTGGGAACCTTGGCAGTCGCTATTCTCTGTTCCTATTTCTGTTAGTAGGGGTAGCAGCTGATGCTAGAGTGAGGAGTGGGATGGGGGGGGGGGGTTCGCAGGGTGGTTTATATGTTTTGAAATATGTTCCTTATGCATAATAGGTACTGCTATATCACTATGTTCCACAAAACCCACGCGGAAACATGTTCTGATGTGATAACTGTATTGTAAATTATGCTTTCGTTTCAATTTTCAATTTGGAATAATAAAAAGTATCTGATAAAAAAAAAAAAGAAGCAACTGCAATCATTTATTGCTGAAACTGGTCGTCTAACAGAATAACTCAGCATAATAATCAGCTTTCAATATCAACCATACACCTATTGGTCCGTTGAGATAAAGAAACCTACGCCAGGTTATACACACACCGGCCTTTCCGCGGTGGATCAAAGGAACAGCTCCCGATCACGTGGGACGCTGTAAAGGCAATCGAATCATGCTTGCTGGCTATGGCGGACATGGAGACGTCACGCTATTTGAAGGATCGGTAATGTAACCATTAACCTGCTACATCTACACAAGTATCTAATGTATTTCTTATGAACGGTTACCACAAGCACATAAATAATACTGAGTTGGTATAGAAGAGACATTCATCCGTTATACCTTATCAGTATCAGCGGACTGTTTCCACAAAGTGCTACATTGGATAGTAAGTTATCAGTCTGTCACAATTACACCAGTGACTCATGCACTGCGATAAACAGCTGCTGAGGCAGTAGAATGCATATTCTATCAGCTTATGGGAGTCTATTCAATATCTCTTGATACCAATCTAGCGTCCTCAATCTAATATATAGTAGCTAAGTAGCGGTATTTCTCTATATGGACATCAGTGGAATTTCATATATAGATCAGTCTTAGGGCTCATGCACACGACCGTTGTTTTGCGGTCTGTTTTTCACGGATCCGTTGTTCAGTATCTGAGTATTTTTTCCCTCTAATTTAAGTCCTCTTCCGTTCCGTTATTGCACAAAACATATCCGTATTGTTTCCGTATTTGATCCGTTTTTTGCGGATCGTATACTGAAACAGTAACTTATTAATCACCAAACACATGAGCAATATGTGCTGGGCATAGCATTTCTACAGTATGGATCCGCAAAATACGGATGTGTTCCGTGTACGTTACCGTATTTTTTGCGGACCCATTGAATTGAATGGGGCCTCAGACCGTGATTTGTGGACAATAATAGGACATGCACTACTTTTTTGCAGAACAGACATACGGAAACGGAATGCACACGAAGTACCTTCAGTATTTTCTCCAGTCCCATTGAAGTGAATGGTTCCGCATACGGTCCGCAAAAAAAACGGAACGGAAAGAAAATACTGTCGTGTGCATGAGCCCTTACGGTGTATCGATTTTGTCACTACCAAACCGGGTTGGTGATATACTCATCTGTATCACCAAACAGGATACTGGCTTGTATATACCACATTACAGTCGTTTTATTTTTTTCATCTTTTAGGTATATCACCATTATTTTGGCCTACATCAAAAGCACTGTGACCAACTCATTTATTGCATGATATAATATTATCCTTTACAATAGATGTCTAATATTGAATGCTCGTAACCAAGCCGTATAACAACAATTGTCCCAATAATAGATCATTGTATACTGTCAGAGGCTAGCAGTGTCATTTACATGTTGATCAGTTACCCCACGACCCAATTGTGTCTGTGCGGTTTGATCGCCAATGTTTCTGATTACTTCTGTTCTCAGTGTTTTTCTAATCAATTCTTCTATATTGAAACTCAAATTATTAGGCCATTAAATAAAATTAAACAAAATAAATGGGAAAGAACTTCCCCTCCTGTTTTCCCTTCTTCCCCCCTTTACTTTTTGTTATGTGTGGAGAAATCCTAGGGGCAGGCCTAAGCTTGGTATACCGAGAAGGGTCACATCATACTCCTAAATTCTGGGGATTCCAAGAATGTGAGTAAAGAATGACATCTATTCATAAATATTTCTGACATTTCCTGTTGATCTGGTATCAGCTCTTCCATGCGTAAAATGTACCGTAGTTCCTTGGTCCATTCACATATTGTGGGTCCATTCACATATCGCGCAGCCGACTGGAAATGTCTCAGGACCCCCTTCTCAACTTGAGCCAAGGAGCCAGGAATAAGAGATAACAGGGTTATTTGTGGAGTGTTAGGTATCATTTTGCCAGAATACTTAGCGTATATCTGCAAGATTTGGTCCCAGAAAGAACGAACTACCAGACAGCTCCACCATATGTGTAATAGAAAACCCCAATCCTTCTCACATCTCCAGCACAGCTCTGAAACTGAGGGAAAGGTATCACGTAGCGTGGTTGTTCATGTATTCATTTTTTATCTTTACATTTATTTGGTAATAAACAATATTATATCAATTCAATTGAAAAATTCTGTGCAACACCAGATAACCAAGTGCCCTCCACTCTACTACAGTGCCTTGCAAAAGTATTCACCCCCTTGACTTTTCTCGTATTTTGTTACATTACAGCCTTAAGTTCAAAACACAATAGTCTAAGTTGGTGAAGTGAAATGAGAAAAATGTATAAATAAAACTATTGTTTAGAAATAGAAAATAGAAAATTGGCATGTGCGTATGTATTCACCCCCTTCGTTAGGAAGCCCATAAGAAGCTCCGATGCAACCAATTAACTTTAGAAGTCACATAATTTAGTGAAATGATGTCCACCTGTGTACAATCTAAGTGTCACATGATCTGTCATTACATATACATACCTTTTTTGAAAGGCCCCAGAGGTTGAAACACCTAAGCATCAGGAATCACTAACCAAACACTGCCATGAAGACCAAGGAACTCTCCAAACAAGTAAGGGACGATGTTGTTGAGAAGTATAAGTCACGGTTAGGTTATAAAAGAAATATCCAACTCTTTGATGATCCTCAAGAGCACCATCAAATCTATCATAACCAAATGGAAAGAACATTCACAAGAGCAAACCTGCCAAGAGATGGCCGCCCAGCAAAACTCATGGACCAGGCAAGGAGGGCATTAATCAGAGAGGCAGCACAGAGACCTGGGTAACCCTGGAGGAGCTGCAGAGTTCCACAGCAGAGACTGGAGTATCTGTACATAGGATGATAATAGGCCGTACGCAGTGTCGGACTGGGGTACCAAGGGCCCGCCAGTAAAATTTATTTTTGGGGCCCACTGTATGAATACAAATATAATAAATAATTTAACAAGTTTTTTTGTATGAACATAGGCTGGTTGAGGTGCTGTACATTGAATATATGTATGTAGTGCAGTAAATCTAATGTTTTATGTGCCACTTGTGCAGGGGGTGGGAGACTAGGGGCCCACCTTGTTCAGGGGCCCACCGGAGGATTCCCCTGTACCCCTGTGGGCCAGTCCGAGCCTGGGCCCGTACACTCCATAGAGTTGGGCTTTATGGCAGAGTGGCCAGAAGAAAGCCATTACTTTCAGCTAAAAATAAAAGGCACGTTGTGAGTTTGCGAAAAGGCATGTGGGGGACTCCCAAAATGTATGGAGGAAGGTGCTCTGGTCTGATCAAAGTAAACTCTATGTCTGGCACAAACTCAACACATCAAATCACCCAAAGGACACCATCCCCACAGTGAAACATGGTGGTGGCAGCATCATTCTGTGGGGATGGGACTAGGAAACTGGTCAGAGTTGAGGGAAAGATGGATGGTGCTAAATACAGGGATATTCGTGACCAAAACCTGTACCACTCTGTGCGTGATTTGAGGCTAGGACGCAGGTTCACCTTTCAGCAGAACAATGACCCCCAAACACACTGCTAAAGCAACACTGGAGTGGTTTAAGGGGAAACATGTAAATGTGTTGGAATGGCCTAGCCAAAGCTCAGATCTCAATCCAATAGAAAACCTGTGGTCAGACTTAAATGGTTATTCCCATTTGCGTGTTTCATACTTACCTTCTCCCGGCGCGCCGTCCACTTCCTGGTTTCGGCCGGGGGCGGGATCCTTCTTGATTGATGTCTTCTCCCTGCCGGGCCGCACGCTGGACTGAACGCGCACGCCGCCGTGCATGCGCCCTGGTGACTTCTTCCTGGCAAGTATACTATACTGGCCAGGAAGAAGTCATCATAGCGCATGCGTGGCGCTGGCGTGCACCCGGCCAGGAGAAAATAAGTCGTCTGCGCAAGCGCGGCCACCGCGATTCCGGAGAAGAGCGGTGGCCGTAACCAGGGGAGACGGAAGTCAACAATCAGGTAAGTATATGTTAATTATCTTCTAAGGGGTGGGAATTAGTTAATTCATTATATTTAGAAAAATGATCACTGTTAAATCATTAACAGATTTAACAGTGATCATTAAAGTGGGAATACCCCTTTAAAGATTGCTGTTCACAAGCGCAAATCATCCAACTTGAAGGAGCTGGAGCAGTTTTGCAAGAAGGAATGGGCAAAAATCCCAGTGGTAAGAAGTGGCAAGCTCATAGAGACTTATCCAAAGCGACTTGGAGCTGTGATTGCCGCAAAGGTGGCTCTACAAAGTATTGACTTTAGGGGTGAATAGTTATGCACATTGACTTTTTCTGTTATTTTGTCCTATTTGTTGTTTGTAGATGTTTTTTTTTTTTATTATTATTGTGAAGCAAAGTTGTGGGCATGTTCTGTAAATTAAATGATGCAAATCCTCAAACAATCAATGTTAATTCCAGGTTGTGAGGCACCAAAATACGAAAAAAGTCAAAGGGGGTGAATACTGCAAGGCACTGTATATTCTATTTTCATTTCCTTAATCGATAGTAGGTGTGTCGAGGAGAGAGCACCTATACCAGAATTCAGTCAGTAGAGCCACTGTAAAAAAAACATTTTTTTTTTGGTTTTCTATTGGTTAACACGGTACCAGACTTTTCCCTTTTTCTTTTGACCATGTGTAGCCATAGTAATAGTGGCAGCAGTACAGTATGAAATCTGACTGACAAGGCAGATGTGCGGCTGTGTTGGGATAGTGGCAGCAGCAGTACAGTATGAGACCTGACTGACAAGGCAGGAGATGTGCGGCTGTGTAGGGATAGTAATAGTGGCAGCAGCAGTACAGTATGAAATCTGACTGACAAGGCAGGAGATGTGCGGCTGTGTAGGGATAGTAATAGTGGCAGCAGTAGTACAGTATGAGACCTGACTGACAAGGCAGGAGATGTGCGGCTGTGTAGGGATAGTAATAGTGGCAGCAGCAGTACAGTATGAGATCTGACTGACATGGCAGGAGATGTGCATATGTGTTGGGGCAGTAGTAGCTGTGGCAGCAGTAGAGCATGGAACATGATGGACAAGCAGACAGTGACAGTGGCTTCATTGGGCCAGTGATGAATAGCCACTGTTAGCAATGGCAGATATATTCATTGGCTTCAGGCGGTAGAGTGTAAATATCCTCATGGATCCATGACTCATTCATTTTTACAAATGTAATGTTTTCCGCACTTGTGGAGGACACTTTTGTCTGCTTTGGTGTGACGCCACCACCTGCCCTGCTGAATACCCTCTTTGATAGTACACTGATGGCAAACTGGGCCAGTTCCAGCCAGTGGTCCTGACCCAGAAGTTCGTATCTGACGGAAAAAGGCGCAGTCCAGGTACGACTGAACCTAGTGGTTCAGGCAGTGTGTATGGGTTTGCTGATGTGTGTCAAGTTGGTGCGGTACTTGAAAATAACTGTCCGATCATGTTCAGCAAACCAAAATGGCTGCGTCTGCTTCTTGTTGTAGCGGTAGTACTGGCAGAGGCTGTGGAGCAGTGACTTACCAGAGAGGACTTTCATGGTAAGAGGTGCGGGCAGCAGGTGTCTGCTCTGTAAATACTGGGACAAGTATATTTAGTGGTTTTTTTTTTTTTTTTTTTTAACTGGCCTGCGTGCTTGCTGCTACACATGAAGGAAAAAATTGAGTACTGTAGCTTTAAATATTTATGTGCAGTGCAAGCAGAGTCTCATTGAAGGGCTGCAGCCCAGTAATATGCAACAGTACACTACACTGATTCTTAACCTGTCCTGTCCCTAGCTAAAACCTCTCTATCAATTAATTAAATCAACTAGGGCTGCAGCTATTGATCGATTAATCCAACAATAAATCAAGTACTCTAATAAGAAAAAACGAATTAAAAGAATGTTTTCCTTTATAAAAACCCATCAGCCCCCCCAATGCCATCAGCTGCACCCCCAGTGGTCACATGACAGAAATGAATCTTCCATGCAAAATATTTGCATCGAGGATTTTTTTATGTTGTGTTACTCAATTTGTATTAAGTAATTGTTTCAGCCCTAACATCTACCTACCTATTATCTTTCCTAAACTGTCCCTTTCTGACGCCAAATTAACTGCATCATGTGTCTGAAAATATGCTTTTTTTTGGCTCTCTAACAAACGTCCTGTCATATCAATGTACACGCACCAATTACACGTGGCTTCCCTGCTTGGGATATTACAGTATATAGTGCCTATGACACGTCAATATATCAGCCCTCCTGATTGGCTGAAGCTAACTTGCAAGGCGGTATGGGGTCATGGTATAGCCTCCTTCATTTTCCCTGCCTTGCCTTCTGATCTGTAAATTGCAGCCACCACTTTTAGCGATTTGCTTGAACTGAATTGCAAAAGCTTTGGATTTACTGTGAAGCTGAATTTTTGGGAAATTCTTAACTAATTTAATTTAGAATCGACTAAGCCTTTTCTAATCAGATATCTTAAAACTGATTTTCCCAGGCACAAACATTGAAGGTCTATCCTTCAGATTGGTGGTAGTCGGAGCAGCAGGATAAACAGGGCACTGCTTAGTTGCATCGTCATCGTTTACTCGGGCATAGCCCTGATGAGCCACGGTATCTATCCGAACAAGGACATTGCTCCTTTCTAGCGCTGTAGCCACTTGTTCTGATGGTTGGCTATGGCTCTGGCCTATAAACCTTACAGCCATACAGCCTTCTTACAGTCAGTCCCACATGCTGTAGCCTCAGTGGAAAAAATGTACTATTGTGAGAAACAACCCAGCAATATCTAACCTACAATCATAAAAGAAACAAAAATAAAATAAAAATGTACCAGACCAATGTAAGAGCATGCATGTACATGCTTATTCAGTATTCTCCCTAGTTTACAGGCACGTATATTGTTCTGATGCGATGTAAACTGTGCTATGTATTCTGGTAGTCAAATATATGATTGCTAATGTGATGAGCTCATGGGTACATGTTGCTGAGTATGATGAACTGGTCTCTGGGAAGCTAGTGGGGGAGTACTTCAATACTGCAGCCACACATAAATCACACATTAAGAAATGAGTGCTGTACAGAGGTCCTGACCTGTGAGACCAACAGGATTGCTAAACATGAAGACTACAGCGGTAGCTTTATGTCCATTATTATCTGCACTGTATAAATGTATAAAGACAACAATCTGGGTGTAGAAGCTTTATCGTACTGTGGCCCACATTTACTAATCCTATAAATTAAGTCAACCAGATGTATTATCCAGCTTGGGCCCCTGTGATACATGTTCTGCAGGGACAGATACTGTTTTCTGACTCTACCAACTATTGGTGGTGCAGAATGCTCATCTTGGGCCCGCCCATTACCTGTGAAACCCACCTCTTTTTGCTAAGCCCCCCCTTGTTGAGTCGTTTGGAAAAAAAAAGCATAGAAACCCCCAGATGTGCCAAGTTGCGCTACTTTATACAACCTCCGGCACTCCAGCTGTTCTGAAACTACAACTCCCAGAATCCTTTTTCACTTCTGTGGGAATTACAAGAACAGCCGAGTAAGTTTGCATGCTGGGAGTTGTAGTTTCACAGCAGCTGGAGTGCCGAAGGTTCCTGATCCCTGTTATACACAGATGCTTGGCGCAGATACAGTAGTAAATCTGGACCGGCGTATATTCCGTAACACAATGCAGGTGAGTGCTTGAATTTTAAACCCATGTCTATGCAGAGGAGCTCTGTATCAGGAAAACCTAATTTATACCACACAAAAATTCTATAATGAAATTGATCAGCACAGATTTTTTTTGTTTTACCTAAAAATTACAAGGCATTAACCGCTACAGGACCGCCTAACGCAGGGATGCGTCCTGCGGGCGGTCCTGTAGCTCTGAGACGACGCATCGGCGCGTCATCTCGCGAGAGCCGAGACTTCCTGTGAATGCGCGTGCGCGCTCACAGTGAAGCGCGTCTCGGCAGTTCTGCTACAGCCTGCCAGCGATGATCCATCGCTGGCAGGCTGTAGATTTCGAATTAAATCACATCAAACAGCTATATCAGACGCTGTTTTGTGAACAGCGTCTGATATAGCTGCTACCTGGTCCTCTGGTGGTCCCATTTGCTGGGATCGACCACCAGAGGACCAGGTAACACTGTAAAGTTGCACCAAACACTACACTAACCCCACCCCCTCACCTATTAACCCCTTGATCACCCCATCTAGACCCCCTGATCACCCCCCTGTCATTGATCACACCCCTTGTAAGGCTCCATTCAGACGTCCATATGTGTTTTGCGGATCCGTGGATTCATGGATCTGCAGATCCTCAAAACACGGACACCGGCAATGTGATTTCTGCATTTTGAAGATCCGCACATTGCCAGAACTATATAGAAAATGCTTTTTCTTGTCCGCAATTGCGGACAAGAATAGGACATGTTCTATATTTTTGCGGAACGGAAGTGCAGACCCGGAAGTGCGGATCCGTGATTCCGGATCCGAGCGTGACAAAGTCTGTCCCCATAGAAATGAATGGGTCCACAATTCCGTTCCGCAAACAGAATTTCGGACGTGTGAAAGGGGCATAAGGGTCTCTTATCGCCGCCAGTTAGTTAGCTACTTGTTAGGTAGCTAGCGCCCAGCCCACCGCACTGCAGTCACTGATTTTGGCAGAGATTTTTTCATCCACATTGATTGATGCGAATGAAAAAATCTGTGCCGTTCATTTTTGTTTTTTTTTCAGCGCAGAGGCTGAACGGAAAAAAAAAATCTCATTACCCGTATGCTCAATATAAGGAGAATCGCAGAAACTCCTAATGCTGGTCATACGTGTAATGATTGCGGAGACCCTCAAATGCCAGGGCAGTACAAACACCTCACATGTGAACCCATTTTAGAAAGAAGCCACCCCAAGGTATTCCGTGAGGGGTATTGTGAGTTCATGCAAAATTTTATTTTTTGTCACAAGTTAGTGGAATATGAGACTGTAAAAAAAAAAAAAAAATCAATTTCCGCTAACTTGTGCCAAATTTTTTTTTTTTCTGTGAACTCACCATACCCCTCACAGAATACCTTGGGGTGTCTTCTTTCCACAATGGGGTCACTTGTGGGGTTTTTATACTGTCCTGGCATTTTAGGGGCCCTAAAGCGTGAGAATCCAAATGCGTAAAAATGGCCTGTGAAATCCTAAAGGAAATCCTAAAGAAGACACCCCAAGGTATTCCGTGAGGGGCATGGCGAGTACACAGAATTTTTATTTTTTGGCACAAGTTAGCGGAAATTAATATATATATATTTTTATTTTTATTTTGTTTTTTACAGTCTCATATTTCACTAACTTGTGACAAAAAATAAAATTTTACATGAACTCACCATACCCCTCACGGAATACCTTGGGGTGTCTTCTTTCCAAAATGGGGTCACATATGGGGTATTTATACTGTCCTGGCATTTTAGGGGCCCCTAAAGCGTGAGAAGAAGTCTGGAATCCAAATATGTAAAAATGCCCTGTGAAATCCTAAAGGTACTCATTGGTTTTAGGGCCCCTTTGCGCATCTTGGCTGCAAAAAAGTGGCACACATGTGGTATCGCCGTACTCAGGAGAAGTAGGGCAATGTGTTTTGGGGTGTATTTTTATATATACCCATACTTTGTGTGAAAAATATCTCTGTAAACGACAACTTTTAAAAAATTTTATACAAAGTTGACAATTTACAGAGATATTTCTCTCACCCAACATGGGTATATGTAAAAACAGACCCCAAAACACATTGCCCTACTTCTCCTGAGTACGGCGATACCACATAAGTGACACTTTTTTGCAGCCTGGGTACGCAAAGGGGCCCAAATTCCAACAAGTACCTTTACACTGGGTTCAGACCTGAGCGTTTTGAAGCCTAGCGTTTTTGGTGCGTTCAAGACTGGCGTGTAGGCGCGTTTTTTTCAAGCGTTTTGGTAAATAGTGTAGGCGCGTTTGACGCGCGTTTCTGTGATTGACTGCATAGTTGGCCAATGACCAAACAGCCCTCCCTATATAGTTTGGCCAATCTGAGGTGTGAATTGTGAAAAACGCGCGTCCATAGGCACGTTTTACGCAGCACAAACGCCCGAACAACACGCCTATCGCGTTTCCCATTGAAGTCTATTAGCACCAAGCGGTCGAAAAAGCCCGAGTAACGCGAACATACTTGCCTATGCGTCGGACGTTTATAGGCGCCTATGAGCAGCGCATAAAAACGCGCAAGTGTGAACCACCCTCATTGGAATGCATGGTTCCTTTACTGTTGTGCGTTTTTATGTGCGTTCAAAAGCGGCGTTTTACGCGAAAGTGTGAACTGAGGGTAACACTGGGTTCAGACCTGAGCGTTTTGAAGCCTAGCGTTTTTGGTGCGTTCAAGACTGGCGTGTAGGCGCGTTTTTTCAAGTGTTTTGGTAAATAGTGTAGGCGCGTTTGACGCGCGTTTATGTGATTGACTGCATAGTTGGCCAATGACCAAACAGCCCTCCCTATATAGTTTGGCCAATCTGAGGTGTGAATTTTGAAAAACGCGCGTCCATAGGCGCGTTTTACGCTGCACAAACGCCCGAACAACACGCCTATCGCGTTTCCCATTGAAGTCTATTAGCACCAAACGCTCGAAAAAAGCCCGAATTAACGCGAACATACTTGCCTATGCGTCGGACGTTTATAGGCGCCTATGAACGCGCATAAAAACGCGCAAGTGTGAACCACCCTCATTGGAATGCATGGTTCCTTTACTGTTGTGCGTTTTTATGTGCGTTCAAAAGCGGCGTTTTACGCGAAAGTGTGAACTGAGGGTAAGGCTGGGTTCAGACCTGAGCGTTTTGAAGCCTAGCGTTTTTGGTGCGTTCAAGACTGGCGTGTAGGCGCGTTTTTTCAAGTGTTTTGGTAAATAGTGTAGGCGCGTTTGACGCGCGTTTATGTGATTGACTGCATAGTTGGCCAATGACCAAACAGCCCTCCCTATATAGTTTGGCCAATCTGAGGTGTGAATTTTGAAAAACGCGCGTCCATAGGCGCGTTTTACGCTGCACAAACGCCCGAACAACACGCCTATCGCGTTTCCCATTGAAGTCTATTAGCACCAAACGCTCGAAAAAAGCCCGAATTAACGCGAACATACTTGCTTATGCGTCGGACGTTTATAGGCGCCTATGAACGCGCATAAAAACGCGCAAGTGTGAACCACCCTCATTGGAATGCATGGTTCCTTTACTGTTGTGCGTTTTTATGTGCGTTCAAAAGCGGCGTTTTACGCGAAAGTGTGAACTGAGTGTTAGGTTTTACATGGCGGCTCACAATTTAGCCCCGCCCAAAATGCCAGAACAGTAAACACACCCCACAAATGACCCCATTTCGGAAAGTAGACACCCTGAGGTAATTACTGAGGGGCATAGTGAGTCCGTCTGAGATTTTTTTTTTTTTTTGCCAGAAGTTAGCAGAAATTGAAACTTTTTTTTTTTCTCAGAAAGTGTCATTTTCCGCTAACTTGTGAAAAAAAATGAAATGATACATGAACTCACCATGCCCCTCCGCGAATACTTTGGGGTGTCTTCTTTCTAAAATGGTGTCATTTGGGTGTATTCATACTTTCCTGGCATTCTAGCAACTGAAGAAACATGACAGGTGCTCAGAAAGTCAGAGCTGCTTCAAAATGCCGAAATTCACTTTTTTGCACCATAGTTTGTAAACGCTATAACTTTTACCCAAACCAATAAATATACACTTATTGGACTTTTTTTTTATCAAAGACATGTAGAACAATAAATTTAGAGAAAAATTTATATAGAAATGTAGTTTTTAAAAAAAAAAAATTTACAACAGAAAGTGAAAAAGTTGAATTAGTCTTTTCGGTAATTCCCTTTTCGCGAATTCTCCATGACGGCACCTTACATTGAGATTATCCTCCGCCTCCTCACCATCTTCAGTGTCTTCTGGTCATGACAGGCCCTAAACTTACACACTCACTCATACCCCTCACCAGTGAGATAAATAGCTCTGCTATACGTATTAACTGCATATATATAGCACTAACTAGGTAACACAATTTATATTATATACACATCTTTTTTTTTTTTTTGGGGGGGGAATATACGCGGTGCCGTCATGGAGGATTCGTGAAAAGGGAATTACCGGTAAGACTAATTCGACTTTTCCCCTCCCCTCCATGACGGCACCTTACATTGAGAATTATCAGATTAACGTCTAGGGAGGGACCACCGCTTGTAAAACTTTCCTACCGAAGGATAGGTCCCTTTTAGAATCGATATCTATCCTATAGTGTTTTACAAAGGTGTGAGGATTAGACCAGGTTGCAGCTTTACATATCTGGTCCAAGGAAGCAGAAGCTTCCTCTGCCCAGGACGTCGATACTGATCTCGTGGAATGGGCTCTGACGTTTACTGGGGGTACTTCTCCCATTGTCAAGTAGGCTTCGGAAATAGCAGATTTTAGCCAGCGTGAAATGGAGGGTCTGGATGCTTTAAGTCCCTTCCTAGCGCCCAGAAACTGGATAAAGAGATTATTTGACTTCCTCCAGTCCTTGGTTGTTGAAATATATTTGAGAACACATCTCCTAACATCTAGAGTGTGGAACTCTCTTTCTTTATTAGTCTTGGGATTTTCACAAAATGACGGAAGAACTACTTCCTCCATTCTGTGGAACTCTGACACTACCTTAGGTAAAAAGGATTCGTCAAACCTTAGAATTATTCTATCATCCCTAACCGTCAGGAATGGTTTCTTAACCGAGAAGGCCTGGATTTCATTAACCCGACGTGCAGAGGTAATGGTGACTAAGAAAACCGTTTTTAGAGTCAGGAATCTTATGCTTGCTGAGTCTAAAGGCTCAAAGGGAGGTCTAGTGAGCCCGGAGAGAACGATGTTTAAATCCCATGGCGTGACCAGAGGTCTACATCTTGGCTTAAGTCTGTTCGCTCCCTTCATAAACCGAATGATCCAGGGGTTAGCAGCTAATTTCTCATCTAGGCAGGCGCTTAAAGCTGATATCTGCACCCTAAGAGTGCTAGGTCTCAACCCCTTGGAGAGCCCTTCTTGGAGGAACTCAAGAATAGACAGAATACTATCTGTAGATTTAGAGTGGTTCTCTGAGCACCAGGAAACGTATCTGTACCAGATCTTACGGTAAATCTTATTCGTGACTTCCTTTTTACTGGCTAGCATGGTATCAATTACTCTATGAGATAGACCCCTAGTTTTTAGGACTGCCCTTTCAGGATCCAGGCTGAAAGGTGTAAGCTTACTGTTCTGGGATGTAGGATGGGCCCCTGACTTAGGAGGTCCTCTGACCAGGGTAGAATCCAAGGTTCCCCCATAGACATGCTTGCTAGAAGAGGGAACCACGAACGTCTCGGCCAATTGGGTACAATTAAAATTACGCTGGCCGCCCCCTCCTTTATTTTTCTGAGTACCCTTGGAATCAGAGGCAGAGGTGGGAAGCAGTACGCTAGGCTGAAGTTCCAAGGAAGAGCCAGAGCATCCACTCCCGCACTCCTCTGATCCCGTGGATCCAGGGAAAAATAGACTGGGAGCTTTGCATTTGACCTGTTCGCAAATAAATCTATCTGGGGGAGTCCCCACCTCTGCGTTAGAGCCTGGAAAATTTCCGGCTTTAGACTCCATTCCCCCGGATCCAGCTTCCTGCGGCTTAGGAAATCCGCCTGGATGTTTTGTGTTCCTTTTAAAAATACCGCTGATAGGGAGAGGAGATTCTCCTCCGCCCATAGGAAAAAATTTTCGGTTAAGGCTAGCAGAAGATCGCTCCTGACGGTTTAAGTATGACACTACCGTCCTGTTGTCGGATCTTAACTAAACGTTGTGATTTTTCAGTTCTTGAGAAAAAAGACGGAGGGCCTCCCATACCGCCAGCAGCTCTCGGTAATTCGACGAGAATTTTCTCTGGGATTGGGACCATTCCCCCTGGCCTGACCATGACAGTAGGTGTGCTCCCCAACCCCGGAGACTGGCATCCGTGGTGAGGATCAGTTGTTCTCTTACCAGCCACGGAACTCCCCTCTGCAGGTTGGGTCTTAACTCCCACCACTTTAGGGACGACAGGATCTGATCCGGGATTCTTATCGGGTTGTCTAGGGACTCCTGTTTTCCTCTCCACTTCTTTAACATATGCTTCTGGAGGGGTCGGGAGTGTATCTGCGCCCATTTTACCGCGGGAATACAGGCTGTAAATGATCCTATTAGGGCCATTGTCTGTCTTATAGTATGGGACTTCTGTTCCCTGAATTGCTTCACCTGCCACTGAATCTTCTTTATCTTCTCCTCTGGCAGAAAGCATTCTTCCTTCACTGAGTCTATCAGTATTCCCAAAAAGATTATCTGTTGGGTGGGAATTAATTGCGACTTTTCCCAATTTAAAATCCACCCTAGTTCCTCTAGCCTGCCTATTGTCCTGGCTAGACTGTCCTCCAGGGTCTTTTGTGAGTCCCCCACTATTAACAGGTCGTCCAGATATGGGACTATCATGACCTTCTCTCTTCTCAGAGGGGTAATCACTTCCAGCATGATCTTGGTGAAGAGTCTGGGGGCAGTTGTTATGCCGAACGGCAGTGCCTGAAATTGGAAATGCCTCGGGCACCCCTTAATCCAAACCGCAATTCTTAAGAACTGTTGAGAATGTGGGTGGATGGGTACGTGGAAGTACGCGTCCTTTAAATCTATGGAAGCAAAGAACGCTGCCTAAAACGTTTATTGTGGTTTTTATGGATTCCATCTTGAATTTTTCGGACTTTATGTACTTGTTCAGGGGCTTCATATTTATAATAAGACGCATCTTCCCGTTCGGTTTTTTTTTATCATGAAGACTGTCGAGTAACAACCCTGACCATCCTGTTCTGAGGGTACCGGAATTAGGACGTTCATCTGAACTAAAAGTTCGATCTCTTGCTCTAGACAGAGTTGAACCTGTTCCGAGCTTTGAACTGGGGTTAGAACGAATATTGTGGGGGGTGGGGATATGAAGGGTATACTGTAACCATGGCGAAGGGTATTCAGTATCCAGGGGCTGTCTGTGTATCTGTCCCAGCAATGCACAAATTTTTTCAGCCTTCCCCCCACCGGAATCCTGATGTCACTTTTTAGAGGGTTCTTCGGTGCGGGAACAAAACATAAATCCCCTATTTTTCTGTTTCCCCCCTCTCCAGTTCTCCGACTTATTCCTTTTGGCCTGAAAACTACTTTTCTTTTGGGGACGAGAAAATGGAGTTTTTCTCTTCTTTTTATCTTCTGGAAAGCTCTTTTTGGAGTCAGAGGCTTTTTCTAGTATTTCATCCAGATCCTGCCCGAAGAGAAGATTACCGTGGAACGGGATATTACATAATTTTACTTTAGAGCCTATGTCCCCTGACCAAGCCTTTACCCAGAGCGCTCTTCTGGAGTTATTGGCTAACGCAGTGGCTCTCGCGGTCAGTCTTACTGAATCTGCTGTGGTATCTGATAAGAAATCTACCGCCTTTAATAAAAGGGGGAAGGAATCTGAAAATTTTTCATATGGAGTATTGGCTTTTAATAGAGTCTCCAACTGGACAAGCCAGATCTTTAGGGACCTGGCTACAGAAGTGGCCGCAATATTAGGCTTAAACAAGGCCGCAGCTGCGTCCCAGGTTCTCCTCAGGTTGGTATCTACCTTCTTATCCATTGGATCACGTAATGACCCTGTATCCTCAAAGGGTAAGGAAGTGCCCTTAGCTAGTTTTGAAAGAGATACGTCTATCTTCGGGCAACTTAAAAATGGGGCTAACTCGTCCTCGTCAAAAGGGAGTCTTCTCCTAATAGTTCTAGGTAAAAAGACTTTGCGGTCAGGGTTTTTCCACTCTCTTAGGATAAGTGACTGTATATTCTTGTGAATGGGAAAAACTCTCTTTTTCTTGGATTCTAGTACTGAAAACATTTTATCCTGGGCGGATCTATGAATCTTTTCTTCTTTTATCTCCATAGTATCCCTAACCGCCTTTAAAAGATCGTTTATGTCGTCAGATGAAAATAGGTAGTTTTTAAAAACGTCATCGGAGTCAGAGTAATTACTGCTATCATCGCTATCCGAAGAACTTTCAGAAGATGATGAAGCAGAATTTTTAAAAGGTGATTTTTTCCTGACGTCCTGTCTGGAAGTGGAAGGAGTGCTGGGGATCGCAGAGAAATCTGAAAAGGCAGTACTAATCTCCTGTTTAATCAGATCCTGCAGTTCCTGCCTTAAGGACGGAACTTCTTCCCTAACTACGCTCTCCGTACACTTCCCACATAGTTTTTTAGCGTGACCCTCAGGGAGCCTAACTGAGCACACACGGCATCTAACAGTTTTAGATTTCGGAGGTATTTTAGGCCTAACTGAGGTGTCCCTATCACTCTACACACATCCATAGAGAGAGAGGAAAGGGACACATTAGCATCATCAGCAAGCTGTATTATATACTCACAACCTGGTGACACTCACTGCTACAGGTTGTTCCACGGTCTCCTCTGGATCCATTATGGACTGTAGAGACTGCAGGAGCTTGCCGATGCCTGGTCAGAGGGTGATTCTCACCTTGACCAGGACGCCAGTTTTTAAACCTCCCTCCGGAAATTGCAGGAGGCCTCTTCCGGTCCGGCACGCTCTGGTCGGCTTAATCAGGCCCCCTGATGACGTGACGCGCCGGAGCCGAGAATCTCGGGCAGCGCGTGACCTGTAACCCGGAAGTACTCCGCTGAGTGTCCGGGAGCCACGGGCGTGGCCTCACGCTGACGCCCGTGAGGCCTAAAAGGGGTAGCCGCGGCAGGCGCTTCTTAGGACGGGCTTACTTGCCCAAGGTAAGCCCGCAGCCCGGCGCACTGCGCCTGCAGAAAGCTCTCAATGGAGCCAGAATTCCTCCTGGATTCCTCCCATCCTCCGCCTGGCAGGGACAGGAAGACACTGAAGATGGTGAGGAGGCGGGCCCTTTTGAACCTTCCTGTCCCTGCCTGGCTGGAGGAGGAGGATAATCTCAATGTAAGGTGCCGTCATGGAGGGGAGGGGAAAAATGTCATTTTTTTGCAAAAATGTTGTTAAATTTGTATTAATGGCAAAAAAAGTAAAAATGTCAGCAACAATGAAATACGACCAAATGAAAGCTCTATTAGTGAGAAGAAAAGGAGGTAACATTCATTTGGGTGGTAAGTTGTATGACGGAGCAATAAACGGTGAAAGTAGTGTAGTGCGGAATTGTAAAAAGTGGCCTGGTCATTAAGGGTGTTTAACTTCTTGCCGACCGCCTCACGCAGGATTGCGTCCTGCGGGCGGTCGGTCTGTTCCTCGTTGACGCGCCCGCGCGTCATCTCGCGAGAGGCGAGATTTCCTGTGAACGCGAGCGCGTGCGCGCGTTCACAGGATCACATCGGGGAGAAGGTAAGCTACAGCCTGCCAGCGCTGATCGTGCGCTGGCAGGCTGTAGAAGTCAAAAAAATGGCATATCAGACGCTGTTTTGTTAACAGCGTCAGATATGCTTGCTGATCGTTCCTTTGGTGGTCCCTTTGCTTGGGACCACCAAAGAAACTTTTGTAAGTGCACCAAAACACCACACAGACCCCCCACCCATCCACCCCACCCCCACCCCCGTTACTGATTAACCCCTGATTAACCCCGATCACCCCATGTCACCCCCTGACACTAATTACCCCCTGTAAGACTCATTCAGACGTCCGTATGTGTTTTGCGGATCCATGGATCCACGGATCCGCAAAACACGGACACCAGCAATGTGCTTTCCGCATTTTTGCGGATCCGCACATTGCCAGAACTATATAGAAAATGCCTTTTCTTGTCCGCAATTGCGGACAAGAATAGGACATGCTCTATCTTTTGCGGAGCTGCGGCCGGATGCTTGGGGGCCGAAACCCGGAAGTTTGCGGCCGCAGCTCACAAATGCTGATGCGGCGAGCGCATAGTGTGCTCTCCGCATCACCGCCAGCCCCATTCACACTGAATGGGTCGGCATCTATTCCGCAGAATTTTTGCGGACGTGTGAATGGGGCCTTACTACTTTTTTTTGCACATTTTTGGCAGAGATTTATTCATCCACATTGATCGATGCGAATGAAAAAATCTGTGCCGTTTTGGTTTTTTTGCACATTTTTGGCAGAGATTTTTCATCCACATTGATTGATGCGAATGAAAAAATCTGTGCCGTTCATTTTTTTCTTTTCAGCCCAGAGGCTGAACGGGAAAAAATCTCATTACCCGTATGCTCAATATACGGAGAATCGCAGAAACTCCTAATGCTGGCCATACGTGTAATGATTGCGGAGACCCTCAAATGCCAGGGCAGTATAAATACCCCACATGTGACCCCATTTTAGAAAGAAGACTCCCCAAGGTATTCCGTGAGGGGTATGGGGAGTTCATGTAAAATATTATTTTTGTCACAAGTTAGTGGAATATGAGACTGTAAAAAAAAAAAAAAAAATCAATTTCCGCTAACTTGTGCCAAATTTTTTTTTTCTGTGAACTCGCCATACCCCTCACGGAATACCTTGGGGTGTCTTCTTTCCACAATGGGGTCACATGTGGGGTATTTATACTGCCCTGGCATTTTAGGGGTCCTAAAGTGTGAGAATCCAAATGCGTAAAAATGGCCTGTGAAATCCTAAAGGTACACATTGGTTTTAGGGCCCCTTTGCGCATCTTGGCTGCAAAAAGTGTCACTCATGTGGTATCGCCGAACTCAGGAGAAGTAGGCAATGTGTTTTGGGGTGTATTTTTACATATACCCATACTGTGTGTGAGAAATATCACTGTAAACGACAACTTTTTAAATTTTTTATTCAAAGTTGTCAATTTACAGAGATATTTCTCTCACCCAGCATGGGTATATGTAAAAATACACCCCAAAACACATTGCTCTACTTCTCCTGAGTACGGCGATACCACATGTGTGACACTTTTTGCAGCCCGAGTGCTAAAGGGGCCCAAATTCCAACGAGTACCTTTAGGTTTTATATGGCTGCTCACAATTTAGCCCCGCCCAAAATGCCAGAACAGTACAAACACCCCACAAATGACCCCATTTTGGAAAGAAGACACCCTAAGGTATTCGCTGAGGGGCATAGTGAGTCCATGAAAAATTTTACTTTTTGTCAAAAGTTAGCAGAAAGGTAGACTTTATGAGAAAAACAATAAAAATCAATTTCCGCTAACTTGTGCCAAAAAAAAAATCTTTTATGAACTCGCCATGCCCCTCACAGAATACCTTGGGGTGTCTTCTTTCCAAAATGGGGTCACATGTGGGGTATTTATACTGCCCTGGCATTTTAGGGGCCCTAAAGCGTGAGAAGAAAAATGCGTAAAAATGCCCTCCTAAAAGGTACTCATTGGTTTTAGGGCCCTTTGCGCATCTTGGCTGCAAAAAGTGTCACTCATGTGGTATCGCCGTACTCAGGAGAAGTAGGGCAATGTGTTTTGGGGTGTATTTTTACATATACCCATACTTTGTGTGAGAAATATCTCTGTAAATTGACAACTTTGAATAAAAAATGTAAAAAGTTGTCGTTTACAGCAATATTTCTCAAACGCAGCATGGGTATATGTAAAAATACACCCGAAACACATTGCCCTACTTCTCCTGAGTACGGCGATACCACATGAGTGACACTTTTGCAGCCAAGATGCGCAAGGGCCCTAAAACCAATGAGTACCTTTAGGATTTCACAGGCCATTTTTACGCATTTGGATTCTCACGCTTTAGGGGCCCCTAAAATGCCAGGTGAGTATAAATACCCCACATGTGACCCCATTTTGGAAAGAAGACACCCTAAGGTATTCCGTGAGGGGCATGGCGAGTTCACAGAATTTTTATTTTTTGGCACAAGTTAGCGGAAATTGATATATTTTTTATTTTTTATTTTGTTTTTACAAAGTCTCATATTCCACTAACTTGTGACAAAAATAAAATTTTACATGAACTCACCATACCCTCACGGAATACCTTGGGGTGTCTTCTTTCCAAAATGGGGTCACATGTGGGGTATTTATACTGTCCTGGCATTTTAGGGGCCCCTAAAGCGTGAGAAGAAGTCTGGAATCCAAATGCGTAAAAATGCCCTGTGAAATCCTAAAGGTACTCATTGGTTTTAGGGCCCTTTGCGCACTCAGGCTGCAAAAAGTGTCACACATGTGGTATCGCCGTACTCAGGAGAAGTAGGGCAGTATGCTTTAGGGTGTATTTTTATATATACCCATACTTTGTGTGAAAAATATCTCTGTAAACGACAACTTTTAAAAAATTTTATACAAAGTTGTCAGTTTACAGAGATATTTCTCACCCAACATGGGTATATGTAAAAATACACCCCAAACACATTGCCCTACTTCTCCTGAGTACGGCGATACCACATAAGTGACACTTTTGCAGCCTGAGTGCGCAAAGGCCCAAATTCCAACGAGTACCTTTAGGTTTTACATAGCGGCTCACAATTTAGCCCGCCCAAAATGCCAGAACAGTAAACACACCCCACAAATGACCCCTTTTCGGAAAGTAGACACCCCAAGGTATTCACTGAGGGGCATAGTGAGTCCGTCTGAGATTTTTTTTTTTTTGCCAGAAGTTAGCAGAAATTGAAACTTTTTTTTTTTTTTTTTCAGAAAGTGTCATTTTCCGCTAACTTGTGAAAAAAATGAAATGATACATGAACTCACCATGCCCCTCCGCGAATACTTTGGGGTGTCTTCTTTCTAAAATGGTGTGATTTGGGGGTATTTATACTTTCCTGACATTCTAGCACCTGAAGAAACATGACAGGCGCTCAGAAAGTCAGAGCTGCTTCAAAATGCCGAAATTCACTTTTTTGCACCATAGTTTGTAAACGCTATAACTTTTACCCAAACCAATAAATATACACTTATTGGACTTTTTTTATCAAAGACATGTAGAACAATAAATTTAGAGAAAATTTATATAGAAATGTAGTTTTTTTTAAAAAAATTTACAACAGAAAGTGAAAAATGTCATTTTTTTGCAAAAATATCGTTAAATTTGTATTAATGGCAAAAAAAGTAAAAATGTCAGCAACAATGAAATACCACCAAATGAAAGCTCTATTAGTGAGAAGAAAAGGAGGTAAAATTCATTTGGGTGGTAAGTTGCATGACGGAGCAATAAACGGTGAAAGTAGTGTAGTGCGGAATTGTAAAAAGTGGCCTGGTCATTAAGGGTGTTTAAGCTAGGGCTTAAGTGGTTAAGCTAGGGGGGTTGAAGCGGTTAAAAAGGACCTGTTACATCCCCTGACATGCTTGTTTTAATAGCTTCATGCATTCTCCATGTAATAACAATTCTGGAGCATCTATTCTTATCTCTGTATGCTGTGCCATTCCTTTATTATTTCTACTAGAAGTTATGAATAATTGCTATCAGTCTGCAGTAAGTGTACAGAGGGGTGGTAACCAGTTGGGGTGTGTCCCTGCACAGTCTGAAAATGGTAGCACTGATTGGATATAGTAAGTCTGTGCAGGTACAGCTTCCAACTGGTTACCTCCCCTCTGTACCCTTACTGCAGACTGCTAGCCATTCCTTCATCACTTCTAGTAGAGATAATAAAGGAATGGCACAACCTACAGAGATAAGAATAGATGCTCCAGAATTGTTATTACATGGGGAATGCACGAGGCTATTAAAACGGGCATGTCAGGAGCGGTGAAGGTCCTCTTTAAAATGTAGATATTTCATTTGTTTGTGTAACATTTATTTACACTTCCACAAAGTGTTCTTTCTTACACGTTTGTGTATTAATGTCTTGGATTCGGCGTCCAAAGTTCGGGTTCGGGTTATCGTAGCATCCCGTTATGGATTCCGCTACCGCGGACCATAACGGCATTTGGAATCCATAAGAGGCTGCTTCATTGAACCCGAACCTTGGACAACCCTAAGGACCTGGGGTGATTTCACCGTCATGTGATCAGTGCAGGGGGAGTGGCTCAGTACTGGATCGCCTCTTATCCAATCCAGTACTGAGCCACGCCCCCTGCACTGATCACATGACGGTGAAATCACCCCAGGTCCTTAGGGTTGTCCAAGGTTCGGGTTCAATGAAGCAGCCTCTTATGGATTCCAAATGCCGTTATGGTCCGCGGTAGCGGAATCCATAACGGGATGCTACATTAACCCGAACCCGTACTTTGGACGCCGAACTAAAAATAGAAGTTCGCTCAACTCTACTAAGGATGGGCCTGGACGGTCCTTTTCAGTAGCTCACGCTCAGCATTGTGCTCTTTTTGCATAAATCGTTTATTGCCATTGGTTAAAGGGGTTATCCCCCCCCCCCCCCCATACTCCCAGGCCCCTCACACGGAATATACTTCCCTGCTCCCTGTGCCGCTCCTGGTCCCCGCCCTGCTGCAGATGCTTCTCTCCCTGCCTGGATGAAAATATCTGGTGGTCTCGGGGGCAGGGGATGAACCAGCCTCGGATAACCCCCTTTAACTAATATGTGTCAATAAATGATTTATGCAAGAAGACTACGCATGAGTGCAACATTTTTAATTACCTGCAATTACAAAAATTCAGATGCAATTACAAAAAAATTCAGATGCAGGTGTTGGCTTTAAAACTGCTAAATATTTTTCGGGGGACATCCCCTTTAAGGGGAATGGGATTTAGACACTATTATGATTAGGCGGGGGATGAGACGGTAGAAATAGCAGCCGGAACGTTGTGTGCCAGCATTGTTCCAGCCCGGTAGAACAGTGAGCGGACTGCTCTGCACGATAAACAAAAAGCTATTGGCCGAGAACTCGCGTTGCTTCCGTTACCAGGCAACCAGCAGCCGCTCCCGGAAGTACCCTGCAGTTCTGTGACAGATACCGGAAGTAGAAAGGAATGGAGCGCGGCGGAATTAGAAGCGGGGATGCCTGATCCGTGTGCTGGTGAGAGGCGGCTGTGACGTCATTTGGGGGTTTTCAAGGCAATGTATTTCTGTCTATGAGATTGTATGCCATCAGTCGCTGGCGAGGCTTTTATCCGTGTGCCTGCCTCTAGATTGCTGCATAGAGATTATGTGCCATAGTAACTGCGTTATCATTGTACTCGTTTACGATCTGATCGGCTGCAGAGCAATGAAGTGCAATGTATAGGTCCCCAGTAAAGTAATGAGTGGACATGCTGTCCTGTATCCCGTCTGTACGCACTAGCTGCGGTGATCTCCATCATTCCTTAGACCGTCTCCTTATCCCAGCACAACATATTTCCAATAAAGATGTCGGGAGCCTGTTATTCTGCATTTATAGTGTCCCCAGCTTGCAGAAATGTATAGGGGATCGGCAGGGATGTGACACTCCGCATCACCCAATGATCGGCAGCTCAGGACTACCCTGTGTAGTGGGTGTATTGCAGCGCTGCTCCCATTCTCTTCATTGGGAGCATTGCTGCAGTTACCAGCACTGTCCACTACACAATGGGGGCAGCAGCGTAGCTTCAGCACCTTGTTTCCAGCAATGGAGCTACACCTAAACATTGGAGCAGCGGTGGTGCAGGGTGTCAGACCCCTGCCGATCTGCTGTTGGAGTACCCACCTTAATTACAAATCACAGCATGGCTGTACGCCAGGGATGCCAGAGTTGTCACGGCATTGTAGCCATAAACCCTCCACCGGCATCTGGGCAGCATACAGACGGAGTCATTTATTTAGACGCCGGTCTAAATAACCCCTTGCACTGGCGGTAGATCCGCTGAACTTATGTAGAGGCTCCGACCTCTATATAACTTCAGCGCATCCACCGCCTGTCTAAATGGAAAACCGCTTTCTTGCTGGCTTAAATTTAGACCATTTGGCGTAGAAAATGGTAAATGAGATGGGCCTTTCCCCGCCCGTGCCACACCTACACTTTTAGACCTGGCAAGAGCAGGGAAAAGTCGCAGATTGTGGTGCAAATAACCTTTGCACCACAATGTGCGCCAGAAAACTGTTGTATATATGATAGTACATGACCCCCACAGTGTTTTAGAGGGGTTGACCCATCTCAAAATTTGATGGCATACTTGTAGGGTAGGTCCCACCTCTTGGATCCGCACCTATCTCCAGAACAGGCCCCCTGAAATGAAGCGGAGCACACAGCGCATGCTCAGCTGCTCCCCATTCACTATGGTAGTTCCAGAAATAGCTAAGCGAGCGCACTTGGCTATGCTCTGGGGTCCCATAACAGTAAGCAGAGAGCACCCCATGCATGTACAGCTCCATTCACCACTATGGGACTGCCAGAAAGCCAGAGCTCCACTATTTATGAAACTCCCATATAAGGGCTCTTTCACACTGGCGTTTTTGTTTTCCGGCATAGAGATCCGTCGTCGGGTCTCTGTGCCGGAAAAATCCTGATCAGGATTATCCCCATGCATTCTGAATGGAGAGAAGTCCGTTCAGGATGCATCAGGATGTCTTCAGTTCAGGACCGGAACGTTGTTTGGCCGGAGAAAATACCACAGCATGCTGCGCTTTTTGCTCCGGCCAAAAATCCTGAACACTTGCCGCAAGGCCGGATCCGGAATTAATGCCCATTGAAAGGCATTAATCCGTATCCAGCCTTAAGCTAAATGTCGCTTCGGCGCATCGCCTTTTCTGAATGGTTACCATGGCAGCCAGGACGCTAAAGTCCCGACTGCCATGGTAAATTGTAGTGGGGAGGCATGGGAGAAGCATACCGTCCGTGCGGCTCCAAGCTCGGGCGCTCCACAATGACGTCAGGGCGCCCCATGCGCATGGATCACGTGATCCATGTGCATGGGGCGCTCTGATGTCATTCTGGAGCGCCCCGGGAGCCACACGGACTGTAAGTATACTGCTCCCCCTCTCCCCACTACTACTATGGCAACCAGGACTTTAATAGCGTCCTGGCTGCCATAGTAACACTGAAAGCATACTGAAGACTGATCAGTCTCCAAATGCTTTCAGGTCACTTGCGTTGTGACGGATCCGGCGGGCATTTCCGGCGACGGAAGTGCACACCGGATCCTAACAACGCAAGTGTGAAAGAGGCCTAAGTGAATGGAGGGTGGCTGTCTTGCGTGGTGTTTAGAGATGAGCGAACTTTGAAAAAAAGTTCGGCGTTCGGGTTGTGGTAATCGCCGCATCCCGTTATGGATTCTACTACCGCGGACTATCGCGGCATATGGAATCCAAAGGGGCGGCTTCCACGAACCCGAACTGTTGAACAGCCGAAGGACCTGGGGTGACGTCACTGTCATGTGATCAGTGCAGGGGGCGTGGCTCAGCGCTGGATTTGATCCCATGCTGAGCCACGCCCCCTGCACTGATCACATGACAGTGACGTCACCCCAGGTCCTTCGGCTGTTCAACAGTTCGGGTTCGTGGAAGCCGCCCCTTATGGATTCCGTATGCCGCGATAGTCCGCGGTAGTGGAATCCATAACGGGATGCGGCGATTACCACAACCCGAACGCCGAACTTTTTTTTAAAGTTCGCTCATCTCTAGTGGTGTGCTCTCCGCCTCTTCCAGGGGCCCATTCATGATATATGTTGGCTATGAAAAATAATCTATTTTCTATATATTATGTAACTTATTAGAATTTGGACAAATCCAAATTGATCAGCTTTGATTGTTCGAATTACCTTCATTGGACGGATGAATGGCGCGTCTCTGTAAGTTGCTGGAACATCATAACAATAGAAGAAGCTTGGATTCTAGCACGTAGGAAATCCCTTCAGACCAGAGTCTTTGGGAGAGACTTACCAAAACTGGTGCAAAAGAAAACTGGTGTAGTTGCCCATAGCAACCAGTAAGATACCACCTTTCATTTTCAGAGGAGCTCTGAAAATGAAAGGTGGAATCTGACTGCTTGCTATGGGCACCTAAGCCACCAGTTTTCCTGTACACCACTTTTGATAAATCTTGTCCAAAAAATGCATACAACTGTACACATTTCAAACCCCTCTGGGTTCTTAGTCATGAATAGAGCCTGGGGGGGCTTGAAACGCATCGAGTCCCATGTGCATGCATTTTTTAACTTGGCATAAATAAAGACTCTGATGTTAAAGGTCCATCGGCTATGTGCGTTCCGCGATTTGCGGACCGCACATCGCCGGCACTATATAGAAAATGCTTTTTCTTGTTCGCAATTGTGGACAAGAATAGGACATGTTCTATTTTTTTCGGGAACACGATTGAGGACCCGGAAGTGCGGATCCGCAATTGCGGACCCGGGCGGGACATCGTCTGTCCCCATTGAAATGAATAGGTCTGCAATTCCGTTCCGCAAAATGCGGAACAGAATTGCAGACGTGTGAATGGACCCTAAAGGATATTAAAATGGGCTTTATGGTTTCAGGCTCGTGGAACTCCTCCTTTACAGTGGGGGTTATATTATCGCACATTTATATTTTACTTGTGATAATAATATATACATGATTGTACATTGTGTTTCAGACGTAACTATTCATACGGTTCATCAACATGAAGTTGGTAAAGTCTGTTCCTGAGAGATAACCGTGCAGCCATCAGGATGAATAGCATCACTCAGCTCTTTGGTGACCTGTGCGAATCGCACTTGGCAGGATTCCCATGGAAAGCTGGTCTAGGTATCAGAAGCCAAAGCAAGAAGAGAACCAAAAACCGTCTCAAGAGATTGGCCTACGACACCCTCTTTATCCATTTGTACCAAGAAGAGGCTCGTAAGCTGCAGTCCAAAACACCCAAGTTGCCAGTGAAAAATAAAATGATAATGCTGTCCTTTAATTTGCGTATTGCGGGCATGAATTCAGAGGCCGATCGTCTGGAGGAGCTGATGGAATATGTGGAAAAGTTTAGTGGTGAAGAGTTCACAAATCTCTGTGCCGTACTAGAGCTTCTAGTAGATCTTGCAGGCACAGGTCCACCTCGAGTTCTTCCACCAAAACGAGACCTCTTTCAGAACAACAAGTATGTGGACCGAAACCCACAGTACCAAGGCTATGACTATTACGATGTCAGCGTATTTGAAGCTGACATTGGGGCATTTTTGGCTTACCAAGAGTTTGACATAAGCAACACAATCAACAGTACTCTTCAGATCATGGAGGCTGCACCGGGTACTGGTCTTCCAGCCATAGGGGACTTTTCCCAAAACTTTTACACTAGTGACAAGTTTGAGAAGGAAACGCGTGTATCCCTCTTCGGAGCCCTTGTTCACACCCGAACAAATGATATGGATATTAAATTGGATTTTCCTCCAGTACCGGACAGTGCTGACCTCTCTGGATTGGACATAAAAGTATGTATTTTTATGTGTCTATCACAATGCGTAACAAATACCCCAAAAATAGATATGTTTTGTCCAACACCCAGACAAAGAATAAAAACTGAGATATGGCTTGATATTAGACTTTCCCCACACCCTTACTTTGTCCAGCTAAACAGTTTGTCTCTGAAATGCTAAGTATGATGCACAAACCTGGATGAGGCCTCAGGCTTCATGCGCACGACTGTGTTGAGAATTCCAGTTGTCCATCATGGAGTCGGAGTAGTTTGCTCTGTGAACTTCCATTTGAATAGGTTACAGGGCATCATATTCATTACTAGGTCTCAGAACACAGTAAAAAGTAGAATTGCTTTGCGGTTACAACTAGTTTTGGTTCTCTGGGTAGATAATGAGTGAGAATTCCAGTAGCATATTCTTTTCCATGACTGAGGTTCCAGCCTCTAGGCATCTTAGGGTTCCCAGAAGACAGTCATCTTTCCACCCCGAGATGTGACAGTGTTCTTGCTTCCAGGTCCCACAGAGTATTGACCAGTCTGAAGATGAAGGGTTCCAGTCTGCATCAAATATGACTCCTGATTCTCAGTCAGAGCCAAGTGCGACACCGGACATTGATCTGTGGGAGGCCATCCTCACATATGGTCCAAGTAAACGGCGCTGTTGGGAAAGAATAGGATTGTAAGTTGTACATATTTTTTACTTTTAAATATCTGAAAAAATCATTCACTCCTGACATGCCTGTTTCAATAGCTTCATGCATCCCCCATGTACTAACCTTTCCGGAGCATCTGTTCGTATCACCAGGGCCGGTGCAAGGATTTTTGCCGCCCTAGGCAAAAGAAAAGTTTGCCGCCCCCCCCCCCATGTGACATCACAATGCCCCACCCATATGATCTGCCAAATTAAAGGGGTTCTGCAGTTTATTTGAACTGATCGACAGGGGTCCGATACCCGGGACCCCCGCCAATTAGCTGTTTGAGAAGGCAGCGGCGCTGGCATTAGCGCCTCAGCCATCTCGCAGTGACGTCACGATTAGTATAATTGGCCTGGGTGGGGCTAAGCTTCATTAAAGTGAACAGAGCTTAACCCCACCCAGGCCAGCAATACTAGTCGTGACGTCACTGCGCCTGCAGTAAACAGCGAGAAGGCCGAGGCGCTACTGCCAGTGTCGGACCCCACCGATCAGTTTAAATAAACTGCAGAACCCCTTTAACTAACGCCAGTTTTAGCCCCCCCCATGTCATTCTCTTCCCCTCCCCCATGTAATTCTCTCTCCTTTTCTTGTCATTCTCCCCCCCATGTCATTCTCTCCCCCCCCATGTAATTCTCTTCCCTCTCTTCTCATTCTCTCTCCTTTTCTTGTCATTCTCTTTCTCCTCTTTTTATTCTCTCCCCCCCCTCCCCCCCCTTGTTATCCTCCTGTACCGCGGACCATACAGGGCTCGGCCACGCTACAATGAGGAACTGACAGGAGGGAGCGCTGAGCGCTTCCCTCCTGTCAGTCCCTCTCTTCATGCTGCGCCCGGGAGGTGCGCCCTCATGGACGCGCCAGCCCGGGCAGTGCTGCAGCCGCCTGAGGCTCTCTATAGAGCGCTCGGGCGGCTGCAGCATGAAGGGGGCCGGCGCTCCTAGCAGCGCCCCTTCCCAAGGGGCGCTCTACGCGGCTGCCTGGTCAGCCTATAGGACGCGCCGGCCCTGTGTATCACTCTGTGTTGTGTCATCCCTTTAATATTTCTACTAGAAGTTATGAAGGAATTGCTAGCAGTCTGCAGTAAGGGTACAGAGGGGTGGTTATCAGTTGGGGCGTGTACCTGCACAGTCTGAAAATGGCAGCACTGATTGGATATAGTAAGTCTGTGCAGGTACACACCCCCAACTGGTTACCTCCCCTCTGTACCCTTACTGCAGACTGCTAGCAATTAATTCATTACTTCTAGTAAAAATAATAAAGGAATGGCACAACCTAGAGCCATAAGAATAGGTGTTCCAGAATTGTTATTACACGGGGAATGCATGAAGCTATTAGGAGAGGCATGTCAGGAGTGGTGAAAGGTCCTCTTTAAAATACAATAGTTTCTTTTTGTATACCAAATTAAGTTTTGCTACCCAAAGGCGGTGAAGGCTCACTACCTCTGTGGTCTGCAAATGGATTTGGATTTGAGACGACTGGCACATTATCAGTCAGTCTGATCCTATAATTCTGTGTAATTTATGCTTATTGACTTTTTTTTTTTGTATAATTGAATTGGAAAAGCTGTGTCGAGAGGTTTTCATGGGAGCAGCCCTGCAGTAACCAGCACCGTGCGCTGCACAATGGTCAGAGCTGTGTAATTCCAGCACTTTTTGATCGGCGGGGCTGGAGGTGTGAGACCTCCACCAATCTGATATCCTACAGATAGGTCATCAATTGTTAAATCCTGGAGGACCTCTTTGAGTAAACTATTTCTTTCAAGCTTCTATGGTTTAGCTCCTCCTTGTGTATGCAATATTACAGTAGATTTATGCACAGACACACTACTTCTGCTGTAGTCCTCCAGGCAAAAGAGAAGATCCCTACCTCACTGAGGCAGGCAGAGAAGCTTTCGACAAGATGTATAAAATTTATGAAGGAAATCTCCAACTCCTCACTAATGCGGTGATGCAGTCCCCAGCACATGTGATGCTTAAAGAATCGGAGCTGGTGAAGGATGTGCTCAATGTTCTTATTGGAGTCGTGTCTGCGACATTCTCTTTCAACCAGGTAAATCAGTGTTTCCGTCAGTTTACTAACATTAAACTTGTGGGTATTTGATAAGGATTCTGCACTAAACATCCACAGCAATCTACCGTACAGTTCTAAGTGAATGGGACTTTCTAAACCCCATTTATGTACCGTAGAAACAGCCATGATTATAAGGCTGTGTCTGAACTCACCCTTATTATGCTGCTATTTGTAAGGTACAGTTAAAGCCTTACCAAGATCAATGCAACTTTCCACAGAGCAATTGTGTAATATTGTCTAAAGGCATCAATCATCACACTGTGTAATCTATATTTGCAGTCCAGTCAGACCTTCCTGGTTAAGCAGGGCATCTATGTCTCTGGGACGTCCCCTGAAAACATAGGAAACCTGTTGGCACAAGTGGCAGACTATGGCACCTACTACACCAGACTGAGCAGTTTCTCTCTGCAGACACGTCTTGATTCATCACAAAATAAAGGCCTTGTATTTCAGGTAATTCTGGCCACGGGCTTTATGAAGCTAAAGTTTAAAAACTATGATCACCTTTGCAGTGAATTCATTATTTATTGCATTGGCAATTATTGTATTACGGGATTTTTTTTTAAAAAAATACTTTTTTGCAATTTTTTTGAATTTTTTTTCACTTTTTCTCCTTTGTCGCCTGCATGTATTCTCAAACATTGCAAGCTGCGCAGTCCCTTTCAGTGGGAAATCCGTCAGACAAGCTGTCACAGCTCTCTGTAGCTCGATGAGCTCTCCTGGATGCAAATCCAAGTTGACATCTTTAGAACCAAATAAAATAAACTTTAAAGAAATGTCTGCTTTATGAATGTTCAGAACAGCAGAGAGAGCTGTCAGAGCGCACGTTTGACAAATTTGACACTGAATGGAACTGAGCAGCTTGTAATGTATGAGAATGCGTGAAGGCTGCAGAACATACATAGATGGAGCATTTTTTTCATATAGGGAATACGGATATGACAATGAAGCACATAGGGCCACATTTATTAAGACTGGCATTTTAGACGCTGGTCTTAATAAGCCCTATAACTGGCGGTAGATCGCCCAAGGTATGTAGAGGTGCTGGCCTCTATATAACTTCGGCGCATTCGGAGTCGATTCTAAATGTAAGACAGTTTCCTTGCTGTCTTCCATTTAAATCATTTTCTAGGCCTAAACTAGGCGTAGAAAATGATGAATGAGACGAGCCTGCCGCCCGCCACCGCTCATGCCACGCTCACATTTTTTAGACCTGGCGTAAATGGGGAAAAAGTCACAGATTCTGCCGCAACATGACATGCGTCAGAATCTGCGCCAGATATACGCCACAAAAGTGGCGTATATATGGTCTTAAATGACCCCCATAATGCATAAACTCCGTTGGAGTTGGAGATGGCAGCGTGAGCTGCAAAACAAGAGCAGCAACATTTTTATTTAAAAAAATAAATAAAATGCAGATATATTTTTAAATCCATAATACAGCCAATTCAATTAAAAATTACTTCAAAAGTGTCTATAGCCGTTTATATTGAATAGTGAAGAGTTCTGCTGTGCATTTCAGCTCCTTACCATTTTTCAGATATGTTCTGCATGTGTATTTGAATAAATACATAAAATTATATTTTATATATATCTATTTGCAGGCGTTTAAAAGTGGCCTGCGAAAATACCTGCAGTACTACCGGGCATGTGTTTTATCAACTCCAAGTACTCTCTCTCTTCTTACAATCAGCTTTCTTTTCCGGAAACTAGGACGTCAACTAAGGTGACTACTAATGGGTTTATGACATTTAAAGCAGGATCAAGCACATTTTTCCAACCAAAAAAAAGTTCTCACAGCACAGAGATTTAGAGAACTCTCATCTTTTTCAATCTCCTACATAAGAAAATAGTACAGAAACTTTAGGTATGAAAAAAGAGTAGGTCAACGGCATAGGAAAAGACATACTTAGGGTAGTATGGAGGTGAAAGGGAGCAGGGACTGATGAGGACTGGCAGGGACACCTAGATGACATCATTTCAGACATCCTGTGCAAACTGCAAGGCTAAAAGAAAACGACTACGCTGTACTGGAGCCTTCGGGGTGGCAGTAAGGTTATGCTTCTCTATACTATGGGAACATGTAGCCATAGAGGGAACATCTGTCTTTTCCATAGAGCTGGAATGCAGCTTGGACCCATACCTATCAGTCGGAGCCTTCGGGGTGGCAGTAAGGTTATGCTTCTCTATACTATGGGAACATGTAGCCATAGAGGGAACATCTGTCTTTTCCATAGAGCTGGAATGCAGCTTGGACCCATACCTATCAGTCGGAGCCTTCGGGGTGGCAGTAAGGTTATGCTTCTCTATACTATGGGAACATGTAGCCATAGAGGGAACATCTATCTTTTCCATAGAGCTGGAATGCAGCTTGGACCCATACTTATCAGTCGTCTAGGGCTAGGTTCACATTAGCAGTGGCGGTTCTGTTAGGACAATGCAGTAGAAATAAATACAGCCGTGTGTTGCACTGTTTTACCGAAAAACTGTAACGGGGGCCAGTGGTGTCCATCATATGACAGAACCGGAGCTTCTGGTTATTTCATTTTTCCATTCCTAGATCAGGATAACAGAAAATAATACCGGACATGTGAACGTAGCCGTAGAATGAATTTTTGGTGGTCCCTGCCGTTTTAGATGAACTTTTCATGCGTGTTATCTGATCAATCAATTAGGCATATTTTATATCCTTACAGGTATTTAGCTGAACTTTGCTGCGTTGGGACAGTTGGTCCAGGATCCACTAGGACAAGCCACCCTTCCTTTCCTACAGTGAGTCCCCTGGCTAAGTGCTGTCATCTTGTTAACTTGTACTTTTATTTACCTGCATTTTGAAGTTTATTTCCAAAAATATTTTTAATTATGGCTTGGTTGACACAGGTAGCCTGTATTGCTTGTTACTGTGTGCTATTACATATATATAATTCCTATGGGCCAAGTTTTACGGAGGTATGGAGGGAAATGGCCATCTTTTGTTGTTTTAGGACTTGAACAGGGAATACCCTACACATAGATACTTTCCATTTAGCCATACGTCTTCTGCAGGGGACATTGGATCCATGTTCTCATCAGTGAAGATGGAGTTTGATCATGAAAGAATTGATCGTTCCAAAGCTTTTCTCCCTGCGCTGCTGAAAGTAGTGCATGGATATGTGTGACGTGGAGCAGTATATGTATACAGGACAAAAGAGCATGCCCATAGAGGTGTGTGCTGTCCTAATATCCACAGGGTGCAGGGGAGAGAAAGAATCCCAGCAGCGATGAAGGGGAGGCTTGGGAGGTGCAGGTGACATCAGCTGGCTGATAGGGAGTCAAACATATCCCCAAGACAGCTTGTGATTTCTTTGTGTTACTTTGATTTTACGTTGTGTTCTTCTTGTTTCTCCTCAGGGTGTTAAATTGCTATCATACCTTTACAAAGAAGCCATTGAAAACAGCAGCAATGAAAATTACCCCATCTTGTTATCGCTCTTAAAATCCAGTTGTGAACCATACACGAGGTGAGCAGCTTTCCAAACCTACGGAGTCATTGGTTTGAGGCTCCTTGTGCCTGGTTTTGCCGTATAACAGATATTTTTTAGGTCTCATTCAGACGGCCACATGCAGGGCCTGTGCAAGGATTTTTGCCAACACAAGCGAAGCTACATTTTGGCGCCCCCCCCATGATCACATTATGACCCCCTATTGTGTAACACTCCCCCCCCCACCCAATGGCACATCATCCCCTCCATGGCACAGACTACAGACATTTGATTTGTCCCCCCTCCGATCATGTCACCCGTTCATCACCTACCACCTACCCTACGGCAGTCGTCAGTCCGTCTGGGCTGGCTGTGTGAGTCACATTCACCAACAGCTGCTCCAGTCCCTGCTGCTGCCCGCCGCGGAGCCACTCGCCAGTCACACACCCCCTGAGTGCCCCCATGACTGTGTTGCCGTGCTGCCGCTCTGTGAGTGAGGACCGGGGCAGCATGGCACATGCAGGCTGGGGTGGGTGGCCGACGGCACTGCGGCACAACTCGCCGCAAGTGATTTAATAAAAAAAAAGTTCATTTTTCCGCCCCCCCCCTTTTCTGCACCCTAAGGCAGCCGCTTGGTCTGCCTTATTATAGAACCGGCCCTGGCCGTATGTGTTTTGCGGTCCGCAAATTGCGGATCTGCAAAACACAGATACCGTCCCATGTGCGTTTTGCAATTTGCGGAACGCACATGGCTGTCACTCTCATAGAAAATAGGACATGCTCTATATTTTTTGCGGGGTCACCGAACAGAGCAACAGTGCGGACACCGTGTGCTGTCCGTATCTTTTGCGGCCCCATTGAACTGATTGGGTCTGGACCCGTTTTTCAAAAATGCGGAACAAAACATACTTATGTCTGAATGAGCCCTTAAGCTGAGGTTGGTTTTACATCATGCTATAGAAGTGTTAACTGAACAGAAATGTACGTTGTTCACATTTGATCCTGTTAGTTCACATGGTTGATGACATCTGTCTAGTTTAACTTTTCCGTTGTCTCCTGTCTACAAGCTTCTTGTAAAAAATTACATTTTCTACTATTAAATATGCCCTGTCACCTCTCCGTATCCAAAAGAGATCGGCAGCACTCCTTATCATTTCAAAGCATCACGAGTGTTTATTCACCAGGTAACATCATAACAGAGTGACGTTTCGACTCGCATAAGTCTTAATCTGGCTTGAGAAAGACTCATGGGAGTCAAAACGTCACTCTGTTATGATGTTACCTGGTGAATAAACACGCGTGATGCTTTGAATTTATAAGGAGTGCTGCCGATCTCTTTTGGATACTAGTACTGGGACCACCGAGCCAAGGCCCTATACTGCGTGCAAAAATCCCTTTTGAGGATCTGACGTTTGGAGGATTACCTCCTATGGATGGACCCTAACCTTATTAGGTAACGTAGGGCTGCTTCGATCTATTTTTTTGTACTGTCAACTCTTCAGACATGTCTGTTTTAGTAATTAGTTACATTCCCCATGTATTCTGGAACATTTATTCCTGCCATTCTATATTGTGCCAGTTCTCTGTTATTCCTAATAGAAGAATATAAATATATCACCAGCAGTCTGCAATAAAGGTTGTTACCAGTTTGGGGAGGGGGTTTCCTGCACAGTCTGACACCAGCAGCACTGATTGTATAATGTCAGACTGTGGAAGGATTCCCACTCAACTGGTAACACCCAGATGGACCTTTATTGCAGACTCCAGTAGCCCTGATCGTAGGGATGCATTGTTGACATTGGCCTACTCATGATACAATATATATATATATATATATACACACACACACACCGGGTTTGGTAAAATGCATATTTGTTGATTTTCTTTTTCCAGATTTATCTATGATTGGGTCTACACTGGTGTTTTAAGAGATGCTTGTAAAGAATTCATGATCCAGCTGAATGAAGACTTCCTTGGGTTCAGAGGTACAGTTTTAGAATCCCATGGAATTGGCCTTTTAAAATTCAGTTTTCCGTTTCACCCCCATTTACTTGTCCTTTTTCTTTTAGATAAACGTTACTGGACTCACGGATATGTTTTGATCTCAAAAGATGTGGAAGATTGTGTGCCAGTCTTTTTGAAGCATCTAGCCAATGAAATCTATACGTGTGGGAAGACTATAAATTTATTGAAACTCTGCTGCCCAAAGGTGGGTACCAATGCCTATAGTTCTAGTTGGTCTTTATGTTTAATATGGCTAAATTGTATTCGTGAACACGCTGCGCATGTAGAAGGTGAGCTTACGTGTTTATTCTTTTTTTCTCCAGCATTACATTTGCTGGTCTGATATCCCTGTACCTCGAATATCTGTTACATTCTCCTTAGAAGAATTAAAGGAAATAAGAAAAGACTGTGCCCTCTATATAGCCAGAATGGATAGAATTGCAAGGCAAAGCAGCATCAGCAAGGAGGAGAAGGTAATGCCAAAACCCAATGCATATTACTACTTAAAGAGAGAGGATAGTCGTCTTGGTGTTAAGGAGGCAACTTGGGCACATGGATATAAATTGTGGGTGCTTATTGGTGAAAGATCCTAGATCAACAAGTCCAGTAAATAGGAAAAAATCCACGGCGCTCACCGCTCGATAAAATCCAATATATTATTTATTATATCCTTTCCCTGAAGTGCAGAGGAATAGTCGAGCCAGAGGCCGTTTTGCGTCCTCCAACACTTCGTCAAGGCCTTGAGAAAGCATCGGAGGACGCATAACAGCTATTGGCTGTCTACTGGGTTATCCTGCTCGACTATTCCTCTGCACTCTATGGAAAGGATATCATTTATTGGATTTTATTGAGTGGCGAGTGCTATGGATTTTTCTATTTATTGGACATATTACTACCTCGCTCTCCTGAAAATAGTTTGTTTTGCATGCAGTTTCTCACTTTTTTTGCCAGTTTGAAACTGTTAACCCAGTGTTACACAAACTTGTTCTAATTCCTCAAATCTATGATAGTAGTCTACAATGAGTAGCCCTTAGTAAAAATGAGCAATGCATATTTAGTAATGGCATAGGGTTAACAACAGTTTATGTACTACCACACCATTACATGTATTCATTGTATACATCATACAAAATGAAGTATATTTGCATTTACATGCTGTTAAAAAAAGATCCAATGAAGAATGATGACATTTTCTTATATAGTATGGCGCCACCTGGTGTTCAAAGTGTATAGTAACGTCAATCAGTCAGACATATTCATTCACTCTCCCAACACCTAGGACACCACATAGTGACCCAGTGCTCAGTGTAGACCAGCCAATAGAAATGTTTCTGCCCATAGTCCACCCCACCAGCACAGATTATCAGCAGAACAAAAGAGGACACATGGTATTTAGACAAGAAACACAGCAAAAGAATCTAAAGGGGTTGTTCCATAAAGACAACGTATCCCCTATCCACAGGGTAGGTGATAAGTGTTTGGTGGAGGTCTGACCATGGGGGCCCCCGCAAATCATGAGAACGAAGGCGCTTGCTCCCCTTTTGAATAGACTGCAGACGCTTATTCATGTCCACTACTTTATCAAACTCTATGGGAGTGCTGGATAGAGGCAAGTACAAATGCTCGGCCCTATTATGCTGAATGGAGTGGCAGTGTGCATGCATGACCATTGCTATATTCAAATGGGGGAGAACAGAACCCTGTTCTTGTGATCAGCAAGGGCCCAAGTGGTCGGACCCCGCTGATCTGACACTTATTCCCTCTTCGTGGAACAACCCCTTTAAAACAGTTATTAACAGCATTTCTAGACTACTGGTATGAAAGTGATTAGTAGGATTATCCGTTAAGTTCTGCTGCCGGATCAAAAGTATGTTCTCACTAGGTGGAAATATGCAACAAATGTCAATGTAATGCAGACTGTTGGGAATACACCCCTACTACTACAAAATTATCATAAAGGAAGAGTAGCAAGCCTAGAATGTTGTAGATTTTTGCAAAATGAGTGTCTCCATGAAAAAAATATTGAGACTTTAGTTTTCACGTAAATGACGATAACGACCATTATAGTTTGGCTGTATTTCTACATTATCATTTCTGATGTGTTGATGACAACATCTTCCTAATAACGTTTTATGATGTATTTTAGGCGTTAAAAGCTGAAATTGCAAAACAGGACTTGATCATTCAGGCTCGGGAAACATCAGAACAACTCCTAGAAAGTTTTAAAGGTTTGATTCTTTCTTCTAGGCCAAGTTTTTTTTTAAGTCTAGTTATTTGCTAATTTTTTGGGGGGACTTTGCTCTTGTTCAGATCGACAGGTGGCAGAGAGAGTGTCTTCAGATGCAAGAAAGAGGGAACTGTTTGTGAAGCTGAAAGAACAGTATGAGAAAGATCAAGAGGTAAAGTTATAATACTGTAGTACTTCTGCAAGGACAGATCATATAACATGCCACAATTTAGGGTACTTTCACACTAGCGTTCTTCTTTTCCGGCATAGAGTTGGGGGCTCTATACTGGAAAAGAACTGATCAGTATTATCCCCATGCATTCTGAATGGAGAGAAATCCATTCAGGATGCATCAGGATGTCTTCAGTTCAGTCTTTTTGACATTTCAGGACGGAGATAATACCACAGCATGCTGCGTTATTATATCCGTCCAAAATTCCAGAACACTTGCCGTATTCGGCATTTTTTCCCATCGGAATGTATTAGTGGCGGATCCGGCATTCAAAATACCGCAATGTCAGATCCGTCCTTCCAGTCTGCGTATGCACAGACCGGTAAAAATGTGAAAGAAATATATAACGGATCCATCTCTCCGTATGACAAGCGGAGAGATGGATCTGTTCTTGCAATGCATTTGTAAGACTGATCCGTAGGCGGATCCATCTTCAAATGCTTTCCGTTTGCGTGCAGATTGCCGGATCACTCATGTCTCAGCCTTGGACATGATACTCTGTGGCAGGGAAAGACAGGGGTGCACCTAGCTATTCTGTTGCTGCGTGAAAATCGCAAGCATCCGCAATCAAGTGCAGATGCGGTGCGATTTTCCTGCATGGTTGCTAGGAGACGGGGACCCGATCTTTATTATTTTCCCTTATAACATAGTTATAAGGGAAAATAATAGCATTCTCACTACAGAATGTTTAGTAAAATGTTGATTAAGGGGTCAAAAATAAAAAAAATTAATTCCCCTTATCCACTTGATCGCGTAGTTGCGGATCTCTTCTCTCTTCTTCAATCATTAGCAGCCGCCTAAAGGACCTGTGGGGACGTCACATCACATGGTCCATCACCATGGACCATGTGATTGGAGCATGTGATGAGCTCAGTGACGTCATCATACGTCCTTTAGCCGGCAGCTAATGATTGAACAAGAGATCGCAACTAAGCGATCAAGTGGATAAGGTGAGTTAATCTTTTTTATTTTTAACCCCTCCATCCACATTTTACTAAGCATTCTGTAGCGAGAATGCTATTCTTTTCCCTTATAACTATGTTATGAGAGAAAATTATAAAATCTACAGAATACTCAACCCAAACTTTACTTTATGAAGTCCGGGTTCGGGTCTGGGTACCAAACATGCCAATTTTTCCCAAGCACGTTGAGAACGCATTAAAACGCTTTGCACTCACGCGAAAAATTGTGCATTTTCCCAGGACGCCTGTGTGAAAGAGGCTTTACAATGCATATACACCACACACACACACATATATAGCATATATACATAGATATCTATACACACATGCACAGCATATACATCACACACACACACACATATATATATATATATATATATATATATATATATACATAGATACTATACATACATACATAGCATATACACCACACACACGTGTATATATATATATATATATATATATATAGCATATATACATAGATACTATACATACATACATAGCATATACACCACACACACATATATAGCATAGATACTATACACAGCATATACACCACACACACATATAGCATATATACATAGATACTATACACAGCATATACACCACTCACATATATATAGCATATATACTATACACACATACATAGCATATACACCACACACACATATATATAGCATATATACATAGATACTATACACAGCATATACACCACACACACACATATATATAGCATATATACATAGATACTATACACAGCATATACACCACACACACACATATATATAGCATATATACATAGATACTATACACAGCATATACACCACACACACACATATATATATAGCATATATACATAGATACTATACACAGCATATACACGGACCGCGGTATGGAAGGGTTAACAGGGAGGGAGCTCCCTCCCTCTCCCATCGGGGGGCTGCTGTGCCTTTGCAGCCCCCCAACAGGATGGGATTACAGAGGGAGGGAGCTCCACTCCCTCCCCATCATCCCCTTCTCAGTTCTGGCAGCGGGTGATGGTTGCCATGGAGACAGGACGCTTTCAGAAGCGTCCTGTCTCCATGGTGCTGAAAGTCTGAATAGACCTGCTAAAGGTCTATTCAGACTTTGTAAAGTACAAAATACAGCACAGTGCACTATATAGTGTACTGTACTGCATTATACAGACACCAGATCCACTGGATCTTTCAGAACCAAGTGGGTCTGGGTCAAATTTTTTTTTTAAAAAGTGAAAAAAACACATATCACTGAATAAAAATTAAAAAAAATAAAATACACTACACATATTAGGTATCACCGCGTCCGTAAAAACCTGCTCTATAAAAATATCACATGACTGAACTCCTCAGGTGAACGCCATAAAAAAAAAAAAAAAAAAATGGTATAAATAAGCCATTTTTTGGCGCCTTACATCACTTAAAGTGTAATACAAAGCGATCAAAAAGGCGTTTGCCTCCTAAAATAGTACCAATCAAACCGCCATCTCATCCCGCAAAAAATGAGCCCCTACCTAAAACAATTGGCCAAAAAATAAAAAAAACTATGCCTCTCAGACTAAAACATGATTTTTTTTGTTTCAAAAATGCTTTTTAGTGTCAAATGTTAAAAAAAAAACTAAAAAGTAGACATATTGGGTATCTCCACGTCCGTAAGAATCTGCTCTATAAAAATATCACCTGACCTAACCCCTGAAGTAAAAACAGTAAAAAAAATTAAATAAAAACTTTGTCAAAAAGCCATTTTTTTTGTCACCTTACATCACAAAAAGTGTAATAGCAAGCGATCAAAAAGTCATTTGACCCCCCAAATAGTGCCAATCTAACCGTCACCTCATCCCGCAAAAATTATACCCAACCTGAGACAATTGCCTAAAAACTGAAAAATATATGGCTCTCAGACTATGGAGACACTAAAACATGTTTTTTTTTTATTCAAAAAGGATATTATTGTGTAAAACCAAAATAAATAAAAAAAGGTATATATAAGGTATCGCCGCGTCTGTAAGGACCTGCTCTATAAAAATAGAACATGACCTAACCCCTCAGATGAACGTTGTAAACATAAAAAATAAAAACGTTGTCAAACAAGCCATTTTTTTGTCACCTTACATCACAAAAGGTGTAATAGTAAGCGATCAAAAAGTCATATGCACCCCAAGATAGTACCATTCGAACCGCCATCTCATCCCGCAAAAAATGAGCCCCTACATAGAACAATCGCCCAAAAAAAAAAAAATATGGCTCTCAAACTATAGACACTAAAGCATGATTTTTTTTTTGTTTTAAAAAATATTATTGTGTAAAACTTATATAAATAAATAAAAAGTATACATATTATGTATCGCCGCGTCCGTCACAACCAGATCTATAAAAATAACACACGACCTTACCCCTCAGCTGAACACAGCAAAAAAATTTCAAAAAAATACGGTGTCAAAAAGCCATTTTTGTCACCTTACATCACAAAAAGTGTAATAGCAAGCGACCAAAACATCATATGCACCCCAAGATAGTGCCAATCAAACCGCCATCTCATCCCGCAAAAAATGAGCCCCTACATAAGACAATCGCCAAAAAAAAACAAAAAAAAAACTATGGCTTTCAGAATGTGGGGACACTAAAAAATAATTTTTTTAAAAAAAATGCTTTATTATGTAAAACTGAAACAAAAACCCCCAAAAAGTAGTCATATTTGGTATTGTCTCGTCCGGAACAACCTGCTCTATAGAAATAGCACACAATCTAACCTGTCAGTTCAATGATGTAAATAACAAAAAACGGTCCCAAAACAGCTATTTTTTTGCAAATTTTCCATTTTAATCCATTTTTCCAGTAACAAAGCAAGGGTTAACAGCCAAACAAAACTCAATATTTATTGCCCTGATTCTCTTGTTTGCACAAACACCCCATATGTGGTCGTAAACTCTTGTATGGCCAAACGGCAGGGCACAGAAGGAAGGGAACGCCATATGGTTTTTGGAAGGCAGATTTTGCTGGACTGGATTTTAGACACTATGTCCAATTTGAAGAGCCCCTGATGCACCCCTACAGTAGAAACTCCAAAAAAGTGACCCCATTTTGGAAACTACGGGATAAGGTGTCAGTGTTGTTGGTACTATTTTAGGGTAAATATGATTTTTGCTTGCTCTATATTACATTTTTTTTGAGACAAGGTAACAAAAAATAGAAATTCTGAAATTTCATCTCTATTTGCCAATAACTCTTGTGGAACACCTAAAGGGTTAACAAAGTTTGTAAAACTGGTTTTGAATACCTTGAGGGGTGTAGTTTCTTAGATGGAGTCACTTTTATGGAGTTTTTACTCTAGGGGTGCATCGGGGGGCTTCAAATGGGACATGGTGTCAAAAAACCAGACCAGCAAAATCCGCCTTCCAAAAACCATATGGCGTTCCCTTACTTCTGTGCCCTGCCGTTTGGCCATACAGCAGTTTACGACCACATATGGGGTGTTGCTGCAAACTAGAGAATCAGGGCAATAAATATTGAGTTTTGTTTGGCTGTTAGCCCTTGCTTTGTTACTGGAAAAAATGGATTAAAATGGAAAATTTTACAAAAAATTTAAATTCTGAAATTTTATCTCCATTTGCCATTAACTCTTGTGGAAAACCTAAAGGGTTAATGACGTTTGTAAAATCAGTTTTGAATACCTTGGGGGTGTAGTTTCTAGAATGGGGTCATTTTTGGGTGGTTTTATTATGTAAGCCTCACAAAGTGACTTCAGACCTGAACTGGTCCCTAAAAAGTGGGTTTTTGAAAATTTCTGAAAAATGTCAAGATTTGCTTCTAAACTTCTAAGCCTTGTAACATCCCCAAAAAATAAAATGGCATTCCCAAAATGATCGATACATGAAGTAGACATATCGGGAATGTAAATCAATAACTTTTTTTGGCGGTATTACTATCTATTATAGAAGTAGAGAAATTGAAACTTGAAAAATTGCTAATTTTTCAAAATTTTTGGTAAATTTGGTATTTTTTTATAAATAAAAATGAAATTTTTCAACTTCATTTTACCAGTGTCATGAAGTACAATATGTGATGAAAAAACAATCTCAGAATGGCCTGGATAAGAAAAAGCGTTTTAAAGTTATCACCACATAAAGTGACACTGGTCAGATTTAAAAAAAAAATGGCCTGGCCCTTAAGGTGAAATAGGGCCGTGTCCTTAAGGGGTTAAAGACCACAGCGCCACATCATATCCTCAACCGAATGCCCCTGAGTCATAAAGATCTTAGTGACCAGCCTGTTTTGGGTCTTTCTGACACAGCGTTTTACTTTCTTTTTTCATCGTCGCATTCCAAGAGCTATAACCTTTTTATTTTTCCATCTATAGAGCTTTATGAGACTTGTTTTCTGTGGGACAAGTTGTAGTTTTTAATGGCTCCATTTTGGGGTACACATTACTTTTTGATTAACTTTTTTTAACTCTTTCTGGGAGGGAGATGGGAAAAACAGCAATACTGCCACTTGCGGGACGACTTGTATTTTTCACTGATATCATTTTGGAGTAAATGGCGCTTTTTGATCGCTTGTTATTACTATTTTTTCAGTGGCAACTAAGAATAAATTAGCAATTCTGTCTTTTTTTTTTTTTTTTGTTACGGCGTTCACCGTAGGAGATAATTACATGATATTTATGTAGGTCCGGTCATTGCGGACTCAGCAATACCAAACATATGGGGAAGATTTTTTTTTTTATTGAAAAGCATATTTTCAATAGAAAGAAAAGCATAATTTTTTTTATCGAATTTTACTGGAAATTGCTCAAGGCTGGTCTGGGGCCTACATCAGACCCCAGGTAGCCTTTACACACATTGGCACCGGTATGCGGTATGTCAATTGTTAAACATTGTTAATTGGCACTCCTGCCGGTCCGGGCTGTTAGGGCAGGGCTGCGGCACTCATGTGAGAGCCGAGTCCCCCGTGCAGCGCCTAGACTGGGTCGCTGTAAAAAAGTAGCCACCCAGTCTAAGGCCCCTTAGTGACCGCCATAAAAACACATATGGGTCACTAAGGGGTTAAAGATTGTCCACTAGTTAACCGCTACAGGACCGCCTAACGCAGGGATGCGTCCTGCGGGCGGCCCTGTAGCTCTCTTCCGAGAGGCGAGATTTCCTGTGAACGCGCGCGCGTTCACAGGGAAGCGCGGCACAGCAGTTCGGCTACAGCCTGCCAGCGATGATCCATCGCTGGCAGGCTGTAGATGCGAATAAAATCGCATCAAACTGCTATATCAGACGCTGTTTTATGAACAGCGTCTGATATAGCTGCTACCTGGTCCTCTGGTGGTCCCATTTACTGGGATCGACCACCAGAGGACCAGGTAACACAGTAAAGTTGCACCAAACACTACACTAACCCCCCTCACCTATTAACCCCTTGATCACCCCATCTAGACCCCTGATCACCCCCTGTCATTGATCACACCCCTTGTAAGGCTCCATTCAGACGTCCATATGTGTTTTGCGGATCCGTGGATTCACGGATCCGTGGATTCATAGATCCGCGGATCCGATCCGCGAGATCCTCAAAACACGGACACCGGCAATGTAGCTTTCGCATTTTGCAGATCCGCACATTGCCAGAACTATATAGAAAATGCTTTTTCTTGTACGCAATGCGGACAAGAAAAAGACATGTTCTATATTTTTGCAGAAACGGAAGTGCAGACCCGGAGCGCGGATCCGTAATTCCGGATCCGAGCGGGACAAAGTCTGTCCCCATAGAAATGAATGGGTCCGCAATTCCGTTCCGCAAACAGAATTGCGGACGTGTGAATGGGGCATAAGGGTCCCCTATCACCACCAGTTAGTTAGCGCCCAGCCCACTGCACCGCAGTCACTGATTTGGCAGAGATTTTTCATCCACATTGACCGATGCGAATGAAAAAATCTGTGCCGTTCATTTTTTTTTCAGCGCAGAGGCTGAACGGAAAAAAATCTCATTACCCGTATGCTCAATATACGGAGAATCGCAGAAACTCCTAATGCTGGCCATACGTGTAATGATTGCGGAGACCCCTAAAATGCCAGGGCAGTACAAACACCCCACATGTGACCCCATTTTAGAAGAAGACACCCTAAGGTATTCCGTGAGGGGTATGGGGAGTTCATGGAAAATTTTATTTTTGTCACAAGTTAGTGGAATATGAGACTGTAAAAAAAAAAAAAAACAATTTCCGCTAACTTGTGCCAAATTTTTTTTTTCTGTGAACTCGCCATACCCCTCACAGAATACCTTGGGGTGTCTTCTTTCCACAATGGGGTCACATGTGGGGTATTTATACTGTCCTGGCATTTTAGGGGCCCTAAAGCGTGAGAATCCAAATGCGTAAAAATGCCCTGTGAAATCCTAAAGGTACTCATTGGTTTTAGGGCCTCTTTACGCATCCAGGCTGCAAAAAGGTGTCACTCATGTGGTATCGCCGTACTCAGGAGAAGTAGGGCAATGTGTTTTGGGGTGTATTTTTATATATACCCATACTTTGTGTGAGAAATATCTCTGTAAACGACAACTTTTAAAAATTTTTATACAAAGTTGACAATTTACAGAGATATTTCTCTCATCCAACATGGGTGTATGTAAAAATACACCCCAAAACACATTGCCCTACTTCTCCTGAGTACGGCGATACCACATGAGTGACACTTTTTGCAGCCTGGGTGCGCAAGGGCCCAAATTCCAACGAGTACCTTTAGGTTTTACATGGCGACTCACAATTTAGCCCCGCCTAAAATGCCAGAACAGTAACACACCCCACAAATGACCCCATTTCGGAAGTAGACACCTCAAGGTATTCACTGAGGGCATAGTGAGTCCGTCTGAGATTTTTTTTTTTTTGCCAGAAGTTATCAGAAATTGAAACTTTTTTTTTTTCTCAGAAAGTGTCATTTTCTGCTAACTTGTGAAAAAAATGAAATGATACATGAACTCACCATGCCCCTCCGTGAATACTTTGGGGTGTCTTCTTTCTAAAATGGTGTCATTTGGGGGTATTTATACTATCCTGACATTCTAGCACCTGAAGAAACATGACAGGTGCTCAGAAAGTCAGACCTGCTTCAAAATGCCGAAATTCACTTTTTTGCACCATAGTTTGTAAACGCTATAACTTTTACCCAAACCAATAAATATAAACTTATTGGATTTTTTTATCAAAGACATGTAGAACAATAAATTTAGAGAAAATTTATATAGAAATGTAGTTTTTTTTGAAAAATTTTACAACAGAAAGTGAAAAATGTCATTTTTTTGCAAAAATTTCGGTCATTTTTGATTAATAGCAAAAAAAGTAAAAATGTCAGCAGCAATGAAATACCACCAAATGAAAGCTCTATTAGTGAGAAGAAAAGGAGGTAAAATTCATTTGGGTGGTAAGTTGCATGACGGAGCAATAAACGGTGAAAGTAGTGTAGTGCAGAATTGTAAAAAGTGGCCTGGTCATTAAGGGTGTTTAAGCTAGGGGGGCTGATGTGGTTAAAAAATAGTATTTGGCAGCACCATGTGAAATAAACTCCTGGACAGTCCCTTTAACTCAGACCCCTGGTAGCACAAATGGCAGAACACATGTCTGCACACCTGTATGTGTAGAAATTATTGGACATTGTTTTCATTGCCTGGCATGTCAATCAAAGTGTAGCGGGCGTGGCAATTGCAGAGAGATGAGCCTCTTGGTGTAACGGCAACCTCAAGGTATGTAATGTTTATATAACAAATAGTCCCAAATGGCAACCAATCCACCAATATAGTATAACAACATACATACCCTAATAAATATATATCAAAACATGGAGGCAACAACAAATCAGCTATAAAAACCTACCCAGAGACATAGTCCGCTACAGTTGGAATGCTGCCCCCAGCACAGACACCTCAATAGCCTAAGGATAGGTCATCCGTATTAAAATCCTGAAAAACCCCTTTAAAGACTAATAGTAACTTTTCCATTTTGAAAATAGAGACGACTTGCAGCCAAGCAGGAGGAAGCTGATGATGAATTCAGCTATGCTCGAGAGCTTCGTGATCGTGAAAAAAGGTTAAAGGCATTGGAGGAGGAATTGGAACTGAAAGCAAGGTAAACCTTTTACTGAATCATTGATGGGCATTAATCTCTTCATACCAATTCTGTCATATAGCAAGTCATTCACTCCCAGCACATAATAATATTAAAGGAGCCACAAAAGATGCAGACAGCACCCAAAAAAAGATACAATGTGTCCTATTCTTGTCTGTTCTTAAGACCAGAATATGCAGTTCTAACAGATGACAGGACGCACCCATCCTCAAAATGCGGAGCGCACACGGCCGCTATCCGAGTTTTGTGGACCTGCAATTTGCGGACGACAAACATGGCTATGGTAGTGTATATGAGCCCCCAAAAATATATTTGCTGTATTTTTGGACTATAAGACACACTTTTTAGCCAGAAAAAACTTTCTAAAAAGTGCCTGCGTCTTATAGTTTGCAGTCAGGGTCGACCAGCAGTGCCAGACCTCCACATTGCTTCTTTAATGATCCGGCAGAGCGCTCATACAGCCTTTTACTGGATCATTGAGCGAGGTGTGTGTCTGCACTCCTCTCTCTCCCCTGCCCAACAGTTCACAGAGGAGAAGAGGCCGAATGATCAGTAGAAACACAGCCCTCTCCATCTGAAGGTCTTCACACTGGAGTAAAGGGGGGGGGGGAAGCAACGGTTAAACTGCAGCTCATGAGTGGGAAGGGCAAAATCAGGAAGACAGTACAGTGCTTGGAAATGGAAAGAAATGTGAGTTTTTATTTAAGTTAATAGTGTATTTGTGTGTGAGAGAGAGTTGTGTATGCAGCAGCGCTGTGTGTGTGTGTGTATATATATATATATATATATATATATGCGTCGGTTGTGTAGCAAAGCGGTGTTTGTCAATTGTGTCCAGTATGTGGCAGAGGTGTTTGTATACGTCAGCTGTGTAGTAGAGCTTTGTTTGTAAGGTGTGTATTGAGCAGAGCTGTGTGTGTGTATATATGTTATCTGTGTAGCAGTGCTGTGTTTGTCAGGTGTCTACTTGTATGTATGTATGTATGTATGTATAATTTGCGTATGGAGTTTTGAAAACCTAAAATCTAGCAGAACAAGCACTGCGGAGCAATTACAGGAGGCACAGTTACTTGGAGAGGTCCATTTAATGAGGTGACCACATGGGCCATAGCTGTTTTTTACAGTGGTTATTAGATGACACATGAAAGTTAACAGGAGCTGACCAAACTATTAACCCCCTCTACGCTAGACCCCAAAGTTAGTGACCTTCACCCCATCACTCCAATAAACCACCAGAGAAAGTTGTATAATTTTCTGTTGTCTGAAAAATAAGGTACCGTATTTTTCGGCGTATAAGACGACCCCCTACTTTTCCTGTTAAAATATGGGGTTTGGGCTATACTTGCCGTATAAGACTACCCCTCTTCCAACGCACAACAAATAAAAATTAAACAGACGATCCGAGCATGAGAAAACCACTGAGAGCAGGGAGAGGGGACTGCTTCATGAGCGACTGGCCAAGATGCAGTGCACGGTGGCTCAGCTAGAGGGCGCCTGTCCCTGAAGCTGGAGAAGGACAGCTTCTCCAGTCCGGCTTGGAAGTAAAGAGGACCTTTCACTGGTCCAACAATTGTTAGATAATGATTTGTATGTGTAGAGCGGCTCCCAGGGATCTCCCTGCACTTAATACTAGTATCCCTGGGCGCAGCTCCGTTCGCCCAGTGTGGCCCCTGATCACCATATGCTAATTACAGCTAATCTCGCACCTGAGAGGAGACATCCTCTTCTGCCCTGGGCGTCTCCTTCTCCCAGGCTGTAGCGCTGGCCAATCACAGCGCTCAGCTCCCAGCCTGGGAAAAGAAGACGCCCATGGCAGAAGAGGATGTCTCCTTCCCGGTGCAAGATTAGTTCTAGTTGTAATTAGCATACGGCGCATGTAATCGGCGCCATAGTGGTTGAACGGCGCGGCGCCCAGGAATAATAGTAAGTGCAGGGAGATCCCTGGGCGCCGCTCTACACATACATAGCATTATCCAACAATTGATGGACCAGTGAAAGGTCCTCTTAAGTTTCAGCACGCAGTATACCAGCGTATAAGACGACCGCCGACATTTGAGAAGTTCTTCTGTCTTATACGCCAGAAAATACAGTAACCATTTCATCCACTG
>CM065590.1:217877602-217933925 GCA_033119425.1 Bufotes viridis
CGGCCACCTGAGAAGAGTCCTGGTTATTCATGGATTCCTGCTCTCCTGCTGATGACTGACAGTCTTCTACCTAGTTTTCTCCCTTTCTCGCTAGGAGAGAACTGCCAATCATCAGCAGATGGGCAGGGAGAGCAGGAGATTATGAATAACCATGACTCTTCTCAGATAGATTTGACTCTTTTCAAGGCCGGGGCTGCAATGATTATGATGCTGGTTCTCGGCAACCACTTACTTTTACCTCATGAGTGACACACCGCTGAAATCAGCATTTCTGTCACTATTTTATGCTGCCCTCAGTGAGGTCAGGATGAAGTTGATCACAGGTTACCTTTAACATCTTACAGTTAATAGAGTGGTTAAAGATGGATGCCAATGTGTTGATCCGTGTCTTAACTTCCCACACCCCTCTCATCAAAAAGCTGATTTTGTCAGGGAAAATTTCTGTCTTCAAAATTGTGCTGTAAAATGGGAAGGGAGAAAACATTTTCTTAAAGGTGCTAGGGTTAGTCACGGCAGAAGCAAAAAATAAAGTGATGTGGAAGAACAAATCCTCTGAATTCAGTGTGGGGCTACCTAATCAATTAAAGATGTTATCCCACGAACAACATTTATCTTCTATCCAAAGGACAGGAGATATTGGGTCACTGGGGTTCCGACTGCTGGATCCCTGAGACTACTGGGGTCTTGTTGAGTCTCCTGTTGAAATGGATGAGTAGTGTCAATGTTGGTGCACTGCTTCATTCACTTCTGCACATTTCATCCTGTGGATGGGTGAGAGATGATGCTCGAACTGTACTGTTCCTTGACGACGCACCGCCTGCTTTACTCCCTGTACATTCCTTCCCTGAACTCCTCCATATTTTCTCTGAAAAGATTTAACCTTTATTGTTCTGCTATGCTGTAATGTGTGAAGGTGATTGCTGATGACTTCCTCTCTTCATTTGTTCCTTAGGTACTTTGTTTTGAAAACTGTAGAGCAGCATTCACAGTTGGCTTTTTCCAAGATTACAAAACAGACACGGAAAACCCAGGAATAGGAAAAGACAAAAACTGCACAATCCGCTTCTTGCGTCTTTATGGACAAGTTCAGAGTGGCTTGAAAGGTAAAGAACCTTATATTTGGTGACCATGACTCAAGAAGGCTTAGTCCTTTTGCATTAAATGTATTTAGTGGTGTATAACGAGTGGAGGTTGAATGATGAAAGTGATCCCATCTGAAAGCCATAAACAACGTCCTTGACATCTTTAACATGTTTTTCAGTAACCTTTAACTTTTAGGTATCTCGAGTGTCAGACTGGAGCCTAGAGCTGGAACACCCACCAGTTTTTGCAAGCTTCTGATAGATTTGTTAAAACTGGAGGGATATGTTTCATGGTGCAGTTTATCCCATTAGGGTAAGGCCACACGTTTTTCGTGGTGGATGTTACTTGCAGATTTTTCATCAGTTTTGCAGCAAAGGTAGACCTGCGGAAGAATGAGCATGCTGTGGATTTGAGTCTTCAGCCTGGTTTTTTTTTCACAAAGATTTATTCCACTATAGACTGGGTTTTAAGACCACATCAAAAAAATCTAACGGGACCACTGTTCTTTATATATACCGTAGTTCATGCACTGGAGGTGCCAGAAGTGTTGGACCCTAGCCCTTGGGCCCCTTGTATACAAAATAGCAAAGGAATACTACAGCACTCTGTGTCTTTCTTCCAAGATGCTTCAATTTTATTCACCAAGACATGGCAACGTTTCGACATCCACCAGTCCTTTGTCAAGCAGACAAGATGCACTTGATTAAGACTGGTGGAAGTCGAAACGTGTCTTGGTGAATAAAATTGTAGCATCTTAGATAAAAGACACTGCGGTATTCCTTTTCTGTTTTCGGTTTTTAAGACCCCTACCCATGTGTATTTTAACGTAAATTGACTCCACTTTTTTGTGTGGAATCGTCCTGCAAATCTGCATAAATTCTGCTACATTTATCACAAAAAAGGGTGGCATGAACCCTAGCCCATGACTTGATCTTATATCTTCTTAGCAGATTCTCTATTACATGCTGCCTTCACCTGCTCAGGGGAACGTACGACACACTGAATGTTAGCACACTTTTTATTATTCTGAATAGTGTCTTTCATATCATTTTTGTTTTACCTCTTGATGCTCTTTGACAGAATAACTGTTGGATTATTGTGTTCATTTTCAATATGGATATGAATATTCTGTCACTTTATGTGGTGATAACTTTAAAACACTTTTACTTCTCCAAGCCATTCTGAGATTTTCTTGTCACATATTGTACTTCATGATAGTGGTTAATTTGAGTCAAAGTATTTCATTTTCATTTATAAAAAAAAAAATACCAAATTTACCAAATTTTTTTTGAAAAAGGTAGCTATTTTCAAAATTTCTATTTCTCTGCTTTTAAAACAGATGGTTATACCTCCTCAAATAGTTATTATTTTACATTTCCCATTTGTTTACTTTATTTTTTGGCGTCGTTACAAGGCTTAGAAGTTTAGAAGCATATCTTGAAATTTTTCTGAAAATTTCCCAAACCCACTTTCTAAGGACCAGTTCAGGTCTGAAGTCTCTTTGTGAGGCTTACATAATAGAAATTACCCATAAATTGACCCATTTTAGAAACTACACCCCTCGAGGTATTTAAAACTGATTTGACAAACTTTGTTAATCCTTTAGGTGTTTCACAAGAATGAAAAGAAAATGTAGAATCTTTTGAATTAAAATTTTAGAATTTCACTTTTTTGGCAGATTTTCAATTTTAATTCATTTTTTCCAGTAATAAAGCAAGGGTTAACAGCCAAACAAACTCAATTTTTATTACCCCGATTCTACAGTTTACATTGGTTTGATCGGTATGATTTTGGGGTGGGTATGACTTTTTGTTCGCTTGGTATTACACTTTTTGTGATGTAAGGTGTCAAAAAAATTGCTTTTTTGATACTTTTTATTAAATTTTTTTTTTTTTACGTTGTTCACCTGAGTGGTTAGGTCATGTGATATTTTTATAGAGCAGGTCGTTACAGAACGTGGCAATACCTAATATGTCTACTTTTTTTTTTATTGTTTTATTTTCTTTTAAGTTTTACACACAAATATTTTGGAAACAAGATTACTGCAGACACACATTAAAAACCTACAATAAAAAAAGTTAACTTTTGGGGAGGGTTTTTACAATTTTAATGTGACTGTTAGGAGGGTAATTGGTGGTGGTCCAACCTCTAGAATCCTCACTGATCCAAAGAATGATAGCATTGTAGCATTGGGTCCCCTTCTACGTTTTTTCGCTGCACAGAGCTTCCCCCAGCCACAAAGCTGTGCAAAGGATCTGTAGCTGGCCCCATTCGCTAGGCCTATGCTGGGGGTCTGTTGCGCAGTGACAAACAACAGCGATTTTATCATAATATATTGTTGCATACCAAAGGTTTGCTATATTTGCTCTTCTCTTCTTGTAAAAAAGTGACAAAAAAAAAGACAAACGTGTAGATTCGACAACAGCACCACACTCCATCAAAAAGATAACAGGTGGTTGGTAGGGAGATGAAATGTGCTTTATTTATATATATATATATATATATATATTTATTTTTGAGCTGTATATAAATGACAGATTGCTTATGTTTTCAGTTGCAGAAGAAACCTACGTAGAACAACTTGAGAATCCAGATAACCCACTACAGTGTCCCATAAAACTGTATGACTTCTATCGCTTTAAATGGTATGTATTAAGCAACATTTACCAGTTGCCATTGTTCTGTCCCGCCTTATTGGCTGTTGCTTTTGAATTATCTACTCAGAAATTTGCGATTTTTCTAAACATATAGCACATTTATGGTAGGTTTTTGGTGGATATTCTCTTCAGAAAGAAGCTTCAGTGATAACTATTTACAGTTTTTCCCTGCTTCAGTAATACAGCTGAATTAAGGGAAGGGAATATTTTCTACAGAAATGTTTCACTTGTCTTTTGAACCATGCTTTGATTTAAAAACACTAGGGAAAATGGGTCTCCCGTATGTGACGTTAGATGCCTCTTTTTGAATGTACTCTTAGGCCTATTGCGGACATTAACACGGCAGTGGTGCAGCGGATCGCGGACCCATTCACTTGAATTGGTCCCCGATTCACCCGTTCCGCAAAAATATAGGACAGTGCTTCCGTAGTGTTCCGTTCCGCACCATTCTGCCACCAACTATACCACTAGATGCAATCCCTTAAATGTTAGTCACCTAGCCTTTTTTTAGCTGTAGGATTCCTTTATTAGCTGAGTAGAAAGACTGTTTAGATATTTTACTTGGAATTATGTGGTGGATTGGCATATTAATAAGGCTAGGTTTTTGTTGTGTGATCTGGCACCTGATGGCTCCCATTGACTATAATCAAGTCCGTCAGGTTTCCTCTATGGATTCTAGCACTATGCCACACACAATACCATCTGTGTGCTGCCCGCCTCTGTAAGTACATTCCTCGACCCTATAAAAAATAGAACATGCCCTATTCTTGTCAGTTTTGCAGACTAGGACTGTCCTCTAGACAACTGAAAAAGGCTGCATGCTCACAGCTGGGATTTGTGGACCCCAGAACATGGGCGTATGCATGACCCCTTAACAGAAATAGAATAATTGTCTCCAGTTTTGGTTGTTTGTACGCTCCATTGAATGTATTGGCTGGCACAACTGGGAGATTAGTTTATGATGCTCGTAAAGACTTTCCTTATAAATCTGAATACACCATTTCTCCTCCAGTTGACTCCAGAGATGCTTTTGTTTGACCTCATAGGTTTCATGTGACTAAGGTTGAGCGAATTGGGTTTAGATTGCTGTATCAGAACCCGATTCATTTAAAAACTAAGTATATGGGCTCTATCCTACTGTAAAATGTATGTGCTCCACAGAGGTCTTTCTGAAGTTTCAGCAAATATCTTACTTTGTCTCACCTCTATCACGAGTCAGTTTGTTTATTGGCATAAATTACTGGATCAAGATACTAAGGGTACTTTCACACTAGTGACAAACAACAGCGATTTTATCATAATATATTGTTGCATACCAAAGGTTTGCTATATTTGCTCTTCTCTTCTTGTAAAAAGTGACAAAAAAAAGACAAACGTGTAGATTCGACAACAGCACCACACTCCATCAAAAAGATAACAGGTGGTTGGTAGGGAGATGAAATGTGCTTTATTTATATATATATATATATATATATATTTATTTTTGAGCTGTATATAAATGACAGATTGCTTATGTTTTCAGTTGCAGAAGAAACCTACGTAGAACAACTTGAGAATCCAGATAACCCACTACAGTGTCCCATAAAACTGTATGACTTCTATCGCTTTAAATGGTATGTATTAAGCAACATTTACCAGTTGCCATTGTTCTGTCCCGCCTTATTGGCTGTTGCTTTTGAATTATCTACTCAGAAATTTGCGATTTTTCTAAACATATAGCACATTTATGGTAGGTTTTTGGTGGATATTCTCTTCAGAAAGAAGCTTCAGTGATAACTATTTACAGTTTTTTTCCCTGCTTCAGTAATACAGCTGAATTAAGGGGAAGGGAATATTTTCTACAGAAATGTTTCACTTGTCTTTTGAACCATGCTTTGATTTAAAAACACTAGGGAAAATGGGTCTCCCGTATGTGACGTTAGATGCCTCTTTTTGAATGTACTCTTAGGCCTATTGCGGACATTAACACGGCAGTGGTGCAGCGGATCGCGGACCCATTCACTTGAATTGGTCCCCGATTCACCCGTTCCGCAAAAATATAGGACAGTGCTTCCGTAGTGTTCCGTTCCGCACCATTCTGCCACCAACTATACCACTAGATGCAATCCCTTAAATGTTAGTCACCTAGCCTTTTTTTAGCTGTAGGATTCCTTTATTAGCTGAGTAGAAAGACTGTTTAGATATTTTACTTGGAATTATGTGGTGGATTGGCATATTAATAAGGCTAGGTTTTTGTTGTGTGATCTGGCACCTGATGGCTCCCATTGACTATAATCAAGTCCGTCAGGTTTCCTCTATGGATTCTAGCACTATGCCACACACAATACCATCTGTGTGCTGCCCGCCTCTGTAAGTACATTCCCCGACCCTATAAAAAATAGAACATGCCCTATTCTTGTCAGTTTTGCAGACTAGGACTGTCCTCTAGACAACTGAAAAAGGCTGCATGCTCACAGCTGGGATTTGTGGACCCCAGAACATGGGCGTATGCATGACCCTTAACAGAAATAGAATAATTGTCTCCAGTTTTGGTTGTTTGTACGCTCCATTGAATGTATTGGCTGGCACAACTGGGAGATTAGTTTATGATGCTCGTAAAGACTTTCCTTATAAATCTGAATACACCATTTCTCCTCCAGTTGACTCCAGAGATGCTTTTGTTTGACCTCATAGGTTTCATGTGACTAAGGTTGAGCGAATTGGGTTTAGATTGCTGTATCAGAACCCGATTCATTTAAAAACTAAGTATATGGGCTCTATCCTACTGTAAAATGTATGTGCTCCACAGAGGTCTTTCTGAAGTTTCAGCAAATATCTTACTTTGTCTCACCTCTATCACGAGTCAGTTTGTTTATTGGCATAAATTACTGGATCAAGATACTAAGGGTACTTTCACACTAGCGTTTTGGATTCCGTTTGTGAGATCCGTTTCAGGGCTCTCACAACGGGTCCAAAATGGATCAGTTAAGCCCCAATGCATTCTGAATGGATAAGGATCCGTTCAGAATGCATCAGTTCGGCTCCATTCCGCTTCTATTCAGTTTTAGAGGTGGGCACCAAAACGCAGCATGCTGTATTTTGGTGTCCATCTGAAGAGGCGGAGCCTAACGGATCCGTTTTTGGTTACAATGTAAGTCAATGGGGACGGATCCATTTTTAATGACACACATATGGTGCATTTGAAAACAAATCCGTTCCCCATTGACTTTCAATGTAATTCAAAACGGATCCGTTTTGGACTTTGTCATTTTTCTTTAAACCTAATGCAAACGGATCCGTTCTGAACGGATACAAACGTTTGCATTAGAGGTGCGGATCCGTCTGTGCAAATAAACAGACGGATCCGCACCAACGAAAGTGTGAAAGTACCCTAAGCCAAGCTCTGCTTCGTACCGCATTAACTAAGCGGAGTTCAGCTTCGTAAATTGATGCATTACTTTGTGATTGAACGGACTCGTGATAGAGGCGAGACGAAGTAAGTCTCAATATATTTGCTGAAACATCGGAAAGAGCTCCGTTGAGGACATCTATTTTTTTTTTTAATCTTTTTTCAGTAGGATGGGGCCTATATTATTAACGAAGTTTTTAAAAGAATCACGTTCCGATACAGCTATCCAAACCTGATTTGCTCAATCCTAACTGTGACTATTGTCAGATCTCCTGCATGATGGTGACTAGGCTTTGTGCAGTCATCTCTTCCATCTTTATATTCTGTCTTTACATTTTCTTAATTTCCTTCTATGAAAAATTAATGTATTGTGATTTTTTTTTTTTTTAATATTACAATATCTGTGCATAGGTGACATAATGTATATTAGCAAGTTTTCCATTTACAATATGACTATTGCTCATTTACTCTTCCTTTTCTTTTCAGTCCTCAGGGAGCCCGAGGACCCACAGATGCCTTCTATTTGGTCCCTGAACCAGTAGTTGCGCCTAATAGCCCCATCTGGTACTCTGGGCAGCCTGTAAATGAGGACGTGATGGAGCAAATGCTGACTCGTATTTTACTTGTTAAAGAGGTCCAGGAAGCTCATGCTTCATCCCACATTTCTGCATATTAGTGACTTGCTTGTACCATATACCTGTATTTTGAACTTTGTATATACAACTGTTTGTAAAGCATGAAGAATCTGTGTAGACTCTTTACTGTACTCTATCCCACAGGAAAAGCAATTGCTTTGAGAATACAGAGCATTTACTGACCACAGTCTGTTGATATGTTTGCAATGTACGAAAAGCACATTCTGCAGATTTTTTTATGACCTATAATTTATGCTGACACTACATGGAGCACTATGTAACACTGTATATGCAGTGCTGAAATCACTTGTGTGGAGTAAATTTCCACTCCGATTTACTTTTTTTTTTTTTTTTGTAAATATTCAGCATTTTTTTTTTTTGTGCGCATATAAGATCAATTGTTATCTTAAGTCTTATGATTAAGAAATATGTTCGATACGGAAGACTGTATGTATGAAATCATTGTTTGTAACAAGCGCTTAGCATTTGTATAATTTATTAATCAGTTTAGTGCAATGCAACCATAATCATGTTCTGAATGAAACATGCTGAAATTATGGAATCGTACTGTTTTCCTTTATGAAAGGAGAAGGCTTCCATGACTGGCCTACTTGCAGAGGAACAGAGTTTCCAAGGAAATACTCAGGTCTTTGCAAGAAATAGACATTATTAAAAAAAAAAAAAATGTCTACCTGCGATGGGGAGATGAAACCATGTTATTTTGTTCTTTTCTTTTTTTTTTTTTTTTTCCTGTTCATTAGTTGCTGTTATGAAAGAAAGTGTAAACCGGGTTCATGGGAAACTTCAACGCTGTTGGATTATTTCCAGCCTTTGTGTTTGACGTAGTGGGTGTAATTCGTGCCTAAGTAAAATGTCACAGCGGATTTGACACTTTATTGGTTAACACCTACATTTGTGTTTGCACAGAGGGATCGCACATCATGCTGAGAAAAAAAAACTATACAACCTTACCTCAAAAATCCAGTCATGCCGTGCCTTAACACAATCCAGGCACTTGGATTTCTTTCAGTGGTGACTGTAATGTAAATTTTGATTACTTGTGTTTTTAGTAAGTTCACTTTTACAGGGAGATTTGTATATTTTCACAGAAGATTTAACATGGAAATCACTAATAGGTAAATGAGTTTGTTATATCTGATGTATGCTAGATTTCTGGTATCTTTGTTATTTAATACAGATTGAGCACTAATTTTGATTTGAAATAAAAATCGCAATTGAATGTATTTTGTTGGCTGTAGAAACCTATTTAATTTGTTTCATACCAGCGTTTAGATTTTATCCCTTGATGGGCCTTGGTGCCTTATTGTTGTAAGGGTATATTCATACAGCAGTATACTTGGTTTCTTAAGTCTGTAATTTTTTTATTTATTTTTTTCAAAGGAGGTTTTTAGAAAGTTATACATATCCAGCATGGTCTGGACATGTGGCTGGATAAACATAATCTATCTTGAAGAGGGCTTTAGAATAGATTTAAAGGAAATCTGTCACCAGAATCCTCACCATTAAACTAAAAGTGTTGTCTTGCAGCACTTACTACTTCCTTTCCAGATGTGCTTTTCTTTCCTTCCTGCTTGTTTTCTACCTTGACAATAATCCACTTTATTCCTTTTGCAAATGAGCCAGTAATGCGCCCAGAGGGGTGTTATTTTTGTTTAAAGGTGCCCAGGAACGCCCCCATTGAGTGCCCTAGCACACCTCTCCTTGGCTCATACTCTACACCCCCAGCAGTGCTATTCCCCCCACACACACACACTATATCACTAACAGCATATAACACCGCCCAACCTTGCTTTCAGTGTCGCTGACAAATCCCGCTGCGCTTCTTCTCTCCCAGCAGAGGATGAACAGTCACTGGACTCGGCGCGTGCACAGTAAAACATTTGAGGCTGATGCCCTCAGTCGAACCGGAAGAGCGGAGGCGCAGGCAGTGTTCAGAACTGAGGGCATCAGCCACAAATGTTTCACAGAGCATGCGCCGAGCCTAGTGACTATTGGGGTTATCTGCTGTTAGGGATTTAGTGGGCGTCAGCAATGGTGCTGCGGGGGGCGTAGAGTATGAGCCAAGGAGAAGCGTGCTTGGGCTCTGCTGGAGGGAGGGCACTCTATGGGGGCGTTCCTGGGCACCTTTGAACAAAAATAACGCCCCTCTGGGCACCTTACTGACTTATTTGCATAAGGAATAAAGTGGATTTTTTTTCAAGATAGAAACCAAGCAGGAAGGAAAGAAAAGCACATCTGGAAAGGAGGTAGTAAGAGCTGCAAGACAATAGTTTTAGTTTAATGGTGGGGATTTGGTGACCGATTTCCTTTAATAGGTTTAGGAACCTACCTGCAAAACCAGCTTTTGCTGCAGTACTGCTACCATCATTCACAAGCTGTAAAACATTAATGCATGTCTTGCCTACGGTGAGAGGATCCTTAAAACAATATGGTTGGCTCTTCTATGTCCTAAATGTCAGGTGCATGACATTGGTCCATTCCCTGAAGCACTGCATAGCTTCTAATCTATTCCCTTACTCTGCAGTTTTTGTGAAAAAAAGGTCCTGGTGTGTATGGAAATATTACATAAATTGGTGTGGTGGTGTCTTTTGGTTTATAATCTGCATGCATCTATACAGTCCTCAACATTTTAAATTGCAACACCCAAAAGGACAAGCTGTAAGCTAATGCAAATTGAGGAAGTAGCAGGTGTTGCTACATTTTTTTTTTTTTTTCTAACGACCTGGAACCACAAAAAATCGAATTGTCATGTGGGATGGTTTTGTGATGCCTCTGACGTACCCTTTTTCAGAAACAGAGGGACAAAATCCTTGAACTGAAAGACCTTGATTTTTCATTCCGTCAGCTTGCTGTGTGCCTAGGCTGAGATGTCAGCATGGATCAACGATGCAGAGAACGACAACCTCTGCACAGATGGATTGTCTGAAGAATAGTGTGTAGTGATCCATTCTGTACTGTAAGTGAAATTGGGTGTCACATCTGAAGCCTAGGTGAGCAAACAGTGTCTGCATAAACCAGCAGAAGGTGTTTGTGTTACATTGGGCTATAAGCCAGACACCCAGCTACAGGTGTTCCATTGCTGTCACGCCACTGCTCTTAATCATTTCGCTACTAGTGACGGGTAAACAGGGCGGGCGACATGGCCAGCGGGACTCCACTGTTTCAAACAGCAGAGAGCAGCAGCAATTATGCCGATAGCAGTCATTAGAGCCTATAGCTGCCGTGATCACGGCATCTAAGACCTAAAAAAAACTGGAAGCTCGCGCTTCTGGGCTTCTTACCGCCATCCTCCGTGGCCAATGAAGATGGCAGGTAATTGGTTTCAATACGCTGGTTAGAGACCCAGGGTATTGGAGCTGCAATTCTTATTTTGGCTAACATAAGAAATTAGAAATTCTAGTACTATTATAGATATATGAAACAAAATGGTACAGACTAAAAGAAATACTGAGTCTTGTAGCCTCAAACATGAGCTATAAAACCATAAAAAAGTTAAAAATATAAAAATTATAAAAATTTTAAATCACCCCCCTTTCCATAGACTAAAAAATATATAAATAACAAAAATATAAACATCCTTTGAATCAATGTGTCTGAAAGCGTCCGTACTATTAAAATATAAAAATATTTTTTCAATACGGCTAATGACGTAATTGTAAAAGTCAAAATGGCCGATTCGCCATTTTTTCATCACTTCTTACTTAAGAAAATTTAACAAAATGTGATCAAAAAGTCACTCTAAAATGGTATCAATAAAAACTACGGATTGTCTCCCAAAAAAATGAGTCCTAACACAGCTCAGTAGATATAACTATAAAAAGTTATGGGGGTCAGAATATGGTAAGGAGGAATTGCGTTTTTTTTTTCCCCAATTGCACCCTATTTGGAATTTTTTTTTCTGCTTCCCGCTACATTGTATGCTATGACTATTAAAAAAAAGTTATGGCTCAAGTAGATAGGCAAGAAAAATAAAGACAAAAGTGAAATATAGGAGAAATGTGTCGCACTGAGTCAGCCAATCACCAACATGAGGTGCTCTCAGATTAGTAGATTCGCCTTTCTAGCTACCAAAAACAATATAATATATAGAGTATCTGGGCACTTTCTGATATTGGGGACAATATCAACGGGATTAGAAACAGATGTCAAGATGTTATTCGACAACATTTATTAGACAATAATAAAATAAAAGGTATCATTCATTTAGTACCTACTATAAGTTACTTGGATCTTGAATGGTCTTATGTAAGGCTGCTGTACACCCACTAAAAAGAACTAGAGTAAGGTATCCGTATAATGAGAGGGGGGGATCTGTACCAGATGCGTTTTGGGGTTGAAAGTGCACTTTCAACCCCGAAACGCGTCTGGTAGAGATTAGCCTCCCCCACATTATACGGATCAACCTAACCGCATCATTGACTGCAGGATTGTGGACTCTAAACCGGATCAGTGTGGAGAAACTGGTGTGGATACCGCCTACCACGTGAGAAGCAGCGTTTGAAACACAACAGGCAGAGAGATTAAAGAGCCTACATGTAAGGCCGAGCTGCCAGCGTGGACAGCCGCCGAGAGGAACGGAGCGGGCATACTAACGCGACTATAAGTTAGCGACTAACGTGCCTAAATCCCTGGCCAAACCACCATTACCACCACCGGTAGGATTGTTCCACATTATCGATTTTAACCACTTCAGCCCCCCTAGCTTAAACACCCTTAATGACCAGGCCACTTTTTACAATTCCGCACTACACTACTTTCACCGTTTATTGCTCGGTCATGCAACTTACCACCCAAATGAATTTTACCTCCTTTTCTTCTCACTAATAGAGCTTTCATTTGGTGGTATTTCATTGCTGCTGACATTTTTACTTTTTTTGCTATTAATCAAAAATGACCGAAATTTTTGCAAAAAAATGACATTTTTCACTTTCTGTTGTAAAATTTTTCAAAAAAAACTACATTTCTATATAAATTTTTCTCTAAATTTATTGTTCTACATGTCTTTGATAAAAAAATCCAATAAGTGTATATTTATTGGTTTGGGTAAAAAGTTATAGCGTTTACAAACTATGGTGCAAAAAAGTGAATTTCGGCATTTTGAAGCAGCTCTGACTTTCTGAGCGCCTGTCATGTTTCTTCAGGTGCTAGAATGCCAGGATAGTATAAATACCCCCAAATCACACCATTTTAGAAAGAAGACACCCCAAAGTATTCACGGAGGGGCTTGGTGAGGTTCATGTATCATTTCATTTTTTTCACAAGTTAGCGGAAAATGACACTTTCTGAGAAAAAAAAAAAAGTTTCAATTTCTGATAACTTCTGGCAAAAAATAAATAAATCTCAGACGGACTCACTATGCCCCTCAGTGAATACCTTGGGGTGTCTACTTTCCGAAATGGGGTCATTTGTGGGTGTGTTTACTGTTCTGGCATTTTGGGCGAGGCTAGATTGTGAGCCGCCCTGTAAGACCTAAAGGTACTCGTTGGAATTTGGGCCCCTTTGCGCACTCAGGCTGCAAAAAGTGTCACTCATGTGGTATCGCCGTACTCAGGAGAAGTAGGGCAATGTGTTTGGGGTGTATTTTTACATACACCCATGTTGGAGTGAGAGAAATATCTCTGTAAATTGTCAACTTTGTATAAAAATTTTTAAAAGTTGTCGTTTACAGAGATATTTTTCACACAAAGTATGGGTATATATAAAAATACACCCCAAAAGCACATTGCCCTACTTCTCTGAGTACGGCGATACTACATGTGTGCCACTTTTTGCAGCTTGGGCTAAAGGCCCTAAAACCAATGAGTACCTTTAGGATTTCACAGGGCATTTTTACACATTTGGATTCCAGACTTCTTCTCACGCTTAGGGGCCCCTAAAATGCCAGGGAGCATTACCCACATGTGACCCCATTTTGGAAAGAAGACACCCAAGGTATTCTGTGAGGGTATGGTGAGTTCATGTAAAATTTTATTTTTGTCACAAGTTAGTGGAATATGAGACTTTGTAAAAAAAAAAAAAAAAAAACTATTCCGCTGACTTGTGCCAAAAAATAAAAATTCTGTGGACTCACCATGCCCCTCACAGAATACCTAGGGTGTCTTCTTTCCAAAATGGGGTCACATGTGGGGTATTTATACTCACCTGGCATTTTAGGGGCCCTAAGCGTGAGAATCCAAATGCATAAAAATGGCCTGAAATCCTAAAGGTACTCATTGGTTTTAGGGCCCCTTTGCGCACCCAGGCTGCAAAAAGTGTCACTCATGTGATATCGCCGTACTCAGGAGAAGTAGGGCAATGTGTTTTGAGGTGTATTTTTACATATACCCATGCTGCGTGTGAGAAATATCGCTGTAAGCGACAACTTTTAAATTTTTTATTCAAAGTTGTCAATTTACAGAGATATTTCTCTCACCCAGTATGGGTATATGTAAAAATACACCCCAAAACACATTGCCCTACTTCTCCTGATGCACGCGATACCACACGTGTGACACTTTTTTGCAGCCAAGATGCTAAAGGGGCCCAAATTCCCATGAGTACCTTTTAGGAGGGCATTTTACGCATTTTTCTTCTCACGCTTTAGGGCCCCTAAAATGCCAGGGCAGTATACAATACCCCACATGTGACCCCATTTTGGAAAGAAGACACCCCAAGGTATTCCATGAGGGGCATGGCGAGTTCATAGAAGATTTTTTTGGCACAAGTTAGTGGAAATTGATTTTTTATTGTTTTTCTCACAAAGTCTCCCTTTCCGCTAACTTTTGACAAAAGTTTAATTTTCATGGACTCATTATGCCCTCAGCGAATACCTTAGGGTGTCTTCTTTCCAAAATGGGGTCACATGTGGGGTATTTATACTGCCCTGGCATTTTAGGGGCCCTAAAGCGTGAGAAGAAAATGCGTAAAAATGCCCTCCTAAAAGGTACTCGTTGGAATTTGGGCCCTTTAGCATCTTGGCTGCAAAAAGTGCCACACATGTGGTATCGCCGTACTCAGGAGAAGTAGGGCAATGTGTTTTGGGGTGTATTTTACATATACCCATACTGGGTGAGAGAAATATCTCTGTAAATTGACAACTTTGAATAAAAAAATTTAAAAAGTTGTCGTTTACAGCGATATTTCTCACACGCAGCATGGGTATATGTAAAAATACACCCCAAAACACATTGTCCTACTTCTCCTGATGCACGCGATACCACATGAGTGACACTTTTTGCAGCCAAGATGCGCAAAGGGCCCTAAAACCAATGAGTGCCTTTAGGATTTCACAGGCCATTTTTACGCATTTGGATTCTCACACTTTAGGACCCCTAAATTTCCAGGGCAGTATAAATACCCCACATGTGACCCCATTGTGGAAAGAAGACACCCCAAGGTAATCCGTGAGGGGTATGGCGAGTTCACAGAAAAAAAATTTGGCACAAGTTAGCGGAAATTGTTTTTTTTTTTTTTTTTTTACAGTCTCATATTCCACTAACTTGTGACAAAAATAAAATTTTACATGAACTCCCCATACCCCTCACGGAATACCTTGGGGTGTCTTCTTTCTAAAATGGGGTCACATGTGGGGTTTTGTACTGCCCTGGCATTTGAGGGTCTCCGCAATCATTACCGTATGGCCAGCATTAGGAGTTTCTGCGATTCTCCTTATATTGAGCATACGGGTAATGAGATTTTTTCCGTTCAGCCTCTGCGCTGAAAAAAAAAAAAATGAAGCGGCACAGATTTTTCATTCGCATCGGTCAATGTGGATGAAAAAATCTCTGCCAAAATCAGTGACTGCGGTGCGGTGGGCTGGGGCGCTAGCTACCTAACAAGTAGCTAGCTAACTGGCGGTGATAAAGGGGCCCTTATGCCCCATTCACACGTCCGAAATTCTGTTTGCGGAGCGGAGTTGCGGACCCATTCATTCTATGGGGACAGACTTTGTCCCTTCGGATCGGAATTACGGATCCAGCTTCCGAGTCTGCACTTCCGTTCTGCAAAAATATAGAACATGTCCTATTCTTGTCCGCAGCTGCGGACAAGAAAAAGCATTTCTATATAGTTCTGGCAATGTGCGGATCTGCAAAATGCGGAAAGCACATTGCCGGTGTCCGTGTTTTGAGGATCTGCGGATCGGATCCGCAAAACACATATGGACGTCTGAATGGAGCCTTACAAGGGTGTGATCAATGACAGGGGGTGATCAGGGGTCTAGATGGGGTGATCAAGGGGTTAATAGGTGAGGGGGTGGGGGGGTTAGTGTAGTGTTTGGTGCAACTTTACTGTGTTACCTGGTCCTCTGGTGGTCGATCCCAGTAAATGGGACCACCAGAGGACCAGGTACAGCTATATCAGACGCTGTTCATAAAACAGCGTCTGATATAGCAGTTTGATGCGATTTTATTTGCATCTACAGCCTGCCAGCGATGGATCATCGCTGGCAGGCTGTAGCCGAACTGCTGTGCCGCGCTTCCCTGTGAACACGCGCGCGCGCGTTCACAGGAAATCTCGCCTCTCGCGAGATGACGCGCCGATGCGTCGTATCAGAGCTACAGGGCCGCCCGCAGGACGCATCCCTGCGTTAGGCGGTCCTGTAGCGGTTAAAGAAAGACATTAGAGTCAGTTAATCAGCGGGATGCCGCTGACAGTTTGTGAGTAGCGGGACGCAGCACTCACATGAATAAGATACAGCGCTAGTCAATGATTGATGAAACCTAACTCATTGATACAATTAAAAGAACACATAAGGAGAAAGACAGTTATACCTCTAAGAAGGACTATTAATATTGTCCCAATTATATTGGACTTTTGAAGTATATAATAAGCTCCTAAAGAGACGTATTGAACAAGTGTCTTTTACAACAGTTTTACTCTAGTTCTTTTTAGTGGGTGTACAGCAGCCCTACGTAAGACCATTTACATTTTTATTTAGATCCAAGTAACTTATAGTAGGTACTAAATGAATGATACCTTTTATTTTATTATTGTCTAATAAATTTTGTCGAATAACATCTTGACATCTGTTTCTAATCCCGTCGATATTGTCCCCAATATCAGAGAGTGCCCAGATACTATATATCAGAAAAATAAAGACGCAACAATAAAAAAAACCTCTGGTGTTAAAGGCCATCATGGTGCATAGCAGTATGGCAGTGGAGGTCTATTCCCTACAGTGAAGAGTCCTTTTGTCTCTGATCCAATGATTGCCAGAGACCATGTGGGCAATGTCATGAAGAGGCCTTCACAAGGGATCGTCTCACCAGTCCTACTACCAGGTTTATGGAGTGGGGTGGCATAATGTACAGTAGCCTGACCTCTCTAGTCTTCATTTCAGGTTCACCTATAGCTCAGCATTACATTGATTTGATCATGGAACTAGTGATACAGCCATTTCTCCAAAGTGTCCCAGCTGTTTTTTTTTAACAGGATGACAGTAACCATGTTGCTCATGCTACTGTGAGCAGTCTCAATAGCCTAAACCTGCTACCAGGGGCTGCAGCCTCTCCCGGCTTGTCTCTGAGCACATCAGGGACGTCATTGGTTGGTAATTGAAAAGAACTTCCTGCAACGTATATTGATGATTTGAGTGCCCAAGAGCAATCAATGTGGCACAACATTACTGAGACAACCATTAATAACTTTACTTATAGCATGCCAAAGCATGTAACTTTGTGGCACTCGTACTTGATACTGCAAAAAAAACAAGATGTTTTGAATATTGTTTCCATTTTATCAAATCTGCATATCATTAACATGTCTATCAGTTATGATTTCCACAACTATTCCTTCTTGGTGTTACAATTTCAATGTTGAGGAGCGTGTGTATGTGTGTGTGTGTATATATATATATATATATATATATATATATATTACACTCACCGGTAATCCGGTTTCCCGGAGGTCTCCATGACAGCACAACTGAGAGATTGCCTTCCTCTGATAGGACAGGAAAAAACAGAGACTAAACTCCCCCCCCCTCATCGCCAGTGTATTATAACAGGACTAGGACAAGGGGTAGAACATAACTAGTCAATCTAGTCTATCAACAAAAACAAGGGTATGAAAAATGTGTGCTGTCATGGAGACTTCCAGGAAACCAGATTACCGGTGAGTGTAATACTCATTTCCCCCGTTGTCTCCATGACCGCACAACTGAGAACTAACAAAGTAAGGGGGGGGGGGGGAAAGCACCTATGACCTTGCGTCCAAAGGCCAAGTCCTCATTGGCAAATACGTCAACCCTATAATGTTTGGTGAAGATGTTTATAGGCCTCTGAGATGGCACACCTAATCCAGCGGGATATAGAGCTTTTTGCCACTTTTTTACCTCTATTTGGGCCTGGACAAACTGGACAAATACATTTTTCTCAATATGCCATTCCCCTGTGGCGTGAATGAAGCACAGTACGCCTAACATCTAAATTATGGAATCTAGATTCCTGCTTGTCTTTAGGGTTAGGAAAAAAAGATGGGATGACTATATCTTGTGATCTATGAAAGGAAAAAAACAAGGGTCTAACTTAAAAATGAGCTTATCCTCCAGTACCTTGAGGAAGGGCTCTTGTATGGACAGAGCCTGGAGCTCACAGACCCTCCTTGCGGAGGATATGGCGACTAGGAAAATGGTTTTCAATGTGAGCCATTTAATGGATAAGGAGTGAAGAGGCTCAAATGGTGCATCTGACAGGACGGCGTTCAGGTTCCAGGGTGCAACCATATTCCTTACAGGGGGATTTAGTCGATCCGCTGCCTTCAGAAATCTCGCCACCCAGGGGACCTCATAAAGGCTGGTATTATATAGGGCTCCCAAGGCCGACACTTGGACTTGGCAGAGTGTTAAGAGCGAGGCCTAAATCCAACCCATCCTGGAGGAATTCCAGGATAAGAGGAATATCAGGGAAGGACTGACTGAACCTAACCCCGCCCCAGATGGCGAAATTCTTCCAGATTTTGAGGTATGCTTTAGAGGTGTTGAACTTCCTACTAAGTAAGAGAGTCCCAACCACCCTTTCAGACAGACCTAATCCTAACGAGGGGCGGACAGTTTGAAGAGGTTGGAGTTCAGATGAAATATGGGACTCTGCGTCAGAAGGCTCTCCTCCGGGAAGAATCAGATAGGATCGTCCAGGCTGAGGGACCTCAGGAGCCCGAACCAGCTCCTACTGGGCCAGAATAAGACACCTAGAATTAGCTTGCACCTTTCGGATTGGAATTTTTGGAGCACTCTTGGAATAATTGGTATCGGGGGGAAGGCATAAACCAGACCCGACATCCAATCCAGAGTGAAAGCGTCTATTGCCACACATGGATCCCTTGGGTTAAGGGAAAAGTAATTCTGAGCCTTATGGTTCTTCCCTGAGGCAAACAGGTCTAAGACGGGATTCCCCCACCGATCCTGGATTCTTTGGAAAGCGGTCTGGGACAAGGACCACTCGCCTGGATCCAGACTTCGCTGACTGAGGTAATCTGCCTGGAGATTCAGGGATCACTTCAGATGTACTGCCGCCAGGGATTTTAGATTCCTTTCTGCTCAAAGGATGATCTGGTTTGAGAGCTTTTGGAGGTGACCGTGTCTTGTTCCTCCCTGATGTTGGATAATTGCCACGGCTGTGGAGTTGTCTAAATGGACCAGGACGTGGCAATTCCTGGTTTGGACCTGGATTGACTTGAGGCCCTCCCATATTGCCCGAAGCTCTCTGTAGTTGGAAGACATCTTCCTCTGTTCTTCGGACCAGATCCCCTGAAAGGTTTCTAAGGCCGTAAGGGCACCCCAGCCTCGGTAGCTGGAGTCTGTTGTGAGAGAAAACACCTTCTCCTGAGTCCAAGGAACCCTCGTTTCCAGGTTCTTGATCTTGAGCCACCAACCTAGTAAAGTTTTCACCTCCTGGCACACTGACATCCTTCGGTCCAGGGTTAGTTGAGACCTGTTCCACTCTTTGAGGATGAGCCCTGTAGGGGTCTCATATGGAATTTACCCAGGCAACCGCAGGGATGTAGGAGGTGAGGTGACCCAGCATTTCCATGGCCTGTCTTATTGAGCAACGGGGCTGCTTGGTGAAATGAAGGATCCTTAGTTTTAAATTCCAGGCCTTTAGAGGGGGGAGAAAGGATCTCTGGAGAGTAGAATCTAGGAGGATACCCAGGAATACTTTCCGATGGTTTGGAAGCAGATGGGACTTCTCCCGGTTGACTAACCAGCCTAAATTCTGGAGGCGTGAGAGAACCACATGAATGTGCCTGTGAAGGAGATCTGAGTTCTCTGCTACTATTAACAGGTTGTCCAGGTAAGGGACAATTATTATCCCGTTTTTGCTCACGGAGGCCACGACCTCCGCTATAACCTTGGTGAAGATGCGGGGCGCAGATGATATGCCGAACGGGAGGCACTTGAATTGAAAGTGGTGAACTCCCCCCCCTTGCTCCACCGCGAACCTCAGGAATCTTCTGGAAAGAACCAGTATCAGGATATGAAAATATGTGTCCGTGAGGTCTATTGTAGCCATCATAGCACCTCTTTTGATGAGTTTTATCGCCGACTTGACGGTCTCCATCCTGAACCATGTCTTCTTAAGCAGGCTCTCGGCTTTTCTATCTAGAGGATCCTTGAGCTGCGCTACATTCGTCGAATGGTAGGACTGTACACTTTGCCACTTTAGCAATGGGGGCGTCAACCCTGGAAATAGCTTCTCAATCAGCACAATCTGCCTCGTCAAAGGGGTATCACCTTTTCAGGCCACATGGAATAAAGGAGCCTTTCTCAGGCTTTTCCCATTCTGCCCTTATCATCTTCTGGATATTGTCTGGAACAGGGAACACCGACCTGTGCCTCTCCCCTAAACCCTCAAAAATCTCTGGATACTGGACTGACTTTGATTTTTTTAGGGAACTCCATCCTTAAAGTGGCTCTAATGGTTCTGATCAATTCAACAATGTCCTCTGGGTTGAAGGGGAACCTCCTATACTTGCGATTTTCCTCAGATTCTAGGGATCTAGGAAGAGTCTCAGTATCTGATAAGTCAGGGTCAACTTAGTCTAGGTTACTACCGGAGTAGTTCGGGTCTCTGGAAGAGGGCGGTCTGTGGCTGAGGCGAGGCTGGGGTCTAGGGGAGGCAGGAGGGTCCCTAGAGCTGACTGGACCTCCACTCTGACCAGCATCTTAATCTCCTCCATAAGACTGGATGACTCCGACTTTACAACTGCAGCAGTGCAATCTTTACACAGCGGCTTAGACCCAGGGGAAGGAAGATGCTTAGAGCAAACGCCGCACCTCCTGGGCCTAGCTTTCACAGAGGAGGTAGACTCCTTTTCTCCCTGTAATACACAAGGGAGGAAGGGGTCAATCACAGCAGGGCAAATATACAAAATAAACAGGTGCCAGCAGGCTACTCACACCGCCCAGAGTGGTGGGGGGCTCAGGACCCGAGCCAGTGGTGGTAGGGGCGCTCATCGTTCCATCTCCCGTCCACAACAAACGCCGTCAGCAGGCAGGGTGAGAACGCAGGGCCAGTACAGTAGAATTGGCTCCTCTATTGAATTTGGCGCCAGTCGCGGCCCGCATGACGTCACGATGTAGGCTTTGCCCCCGAGCGACTGGAGGGAAGCGCGTCATAGCGTCGCTCCAGCCACCTATACCACGCTGCATTAAGCCGAGCCGGGCCTCTGCAGGGGGAACTTCGTCGGAGGCTCCATGAGCAGGGGAGACCCGGGCACAGACCACGCCTGGAGGAGGGAAGAGCAGGACTCCGGAACCGACCTCCGGTCTGCAACAGGTAAAGCCATGCCGCAGCAGGGCAACATAGAGGAAAGAAGAAACTAGGGAACCCAGAAGAGCTCCCAGGACCTCTCTGGCATTCCTTCCTTGATAGGACAGGAAAAAACACCGGCAATGACGGGGTGAGGTTTTTAACCTCTTTGTGTGTTTTTTTCCTGTCCTATCAGAGGAAGGCAATCTCTCAGTTGTGCTGTCATGGAGACGACTGGGGAAATATATACATATATATATATAGATATATACATATATCTATATCTATATATATATATACATATATATACACACACACACACAAAGTGTTGGGACATCACTAAGGCTCTATTCACACGTCCGCATCCGTTCCGCAATTTTTCAGAACGGGTGCGGACCCATTAATATCCAATGGGGACGGAAAAGATGCGGACAGCATTTCCGGATCCGCACTTACGTTTCCTCAAAAGAATAGAACATCTCCTATTCTTGTCCACAATTGCGGAGAAGATTAGGCATTTTCTATTATAGTGCCAGCGATGTGCGGTCTGCAAATTGCTGAACGCACATTGCCGGTGTCCGTGTTTTGTGGATCCGCAAAACACTTACGGACGTGTGAATGGACCCTTAAAGGGTTTGTCCACTTTTTTTCAGGATAGGTCCTCACTATAACATCTGAGGGGGGCTGACTCCTGGCACCCCCGACGATCAGCTGTTTGAAGAGAAAGCAGTCTTCATATGAGCGCTGCCTTCTCATCTTTTACCTGATGGCAACCACAGCAGTGAGCAGGTGTAATTACACCTACGCCATCCCATTCACTTCAATGGGATGGCTGTGTAGAATTCACTTGAATAGGAAGAAGCCACCCCATTAGTTGTAATTACACCTGGTCACTGGTGCAGTTGCGAAGGCGAGCAGCTAAACGATTAAGAGGAGGCAACGCTTGTAAGATGCTTTCTCTTCAAACAGCTGATTGGTGGGGGTGCAGGGAGTTGGCCCCTAGCTGATCTGCTATTGATGACCTATCCTGAGGATAGGTCATCAATATAAGAAAAAAAAAGCGGACAACCACTTTAATGATTGAATTCAGGTGTTTCATTCAGTCTCATTGCCACAGTTGTATAAAATTAAGCACCATACGTCTGCCTTTGAATACATTATGCAATATAATAGGCTGTTATAAAGAAATTAATGAATTTGAACTTGATCCTGTAATAGGATGCCACTGTGGTAACCAATGACTTTCAACTGTTAGTAGCCTTATTGCAAAGTGGAAGTGTTTCGGAAGTACAGCATCTCAGCCAGAAAGTGGCAAATCATGTGTGAGCAGGGTTAATATGTGCTGAGGTGCATAAGAATCACCAGCGCTTTGCTTGATGGCATGGGTTTCCAAGGCTGGATGGAGTGGTCTAACCCTGGGTTCAGACCTGAGCGTTCTAAAAACGCGCGTTTTACGCGCGTTTTTGTCGCGCGTATTTCAGCGCGTTTTTGCAAATAGGAAACGCGCGTAAAACGCGCGTTCTTGTGATTGACTACTGTGGTGTCAATCACAAAACGCGCGTCAAACGCCCCAAAAGAAGCTCAAGTACTTGTTTATGCGTTGGGCGTTTTACAGCGCGTTCAAACGCGCTGTAAAACGCTCAAGTGTGAACCACTCCCATAGGGATGCATTGGTTTTAATCTGTTGAGCGTTTTACAGCGCGTTTGAACGCGCTGTAAAACGCTCAGGTGTGAACCCAGGGTAAAGCAGTGGAAACAAGTTCTGTGGATTAATGAATCCCACTTCTCTTTCTGGCAGTCTGATGGATGAGTCTGGGTTGGTTGAATGCCAAGAGAACATTACCTACCTGACTGCACTGTGAAAAATAAAGATTAGTGGAGGAAGGATAATGCTATGAAGGCTAACTCAATATTAATTCTCATGGATTTAGAATGTCAAAAGCTCCTATAGGTGTCCAAAAACATTATATATATACATACACACACACACACACACACACACAGTGCATTAGGAAAATCTTAAGAGTTAAGACCCATTCACTTTTTATGTTGCGGCCTTATGCTAAAGTATTTTTAAAAAAAAGTTTCCCCTATCAATCCGCCTTCAAATTCAATACCCCATGATAGGAAAGTGAAAATAGAATTTTAGAAATTTTTGCTAATTTATAAAAAAGACAAAACTAAAATTTGCAATAACATAAGTATGCAGACACTTTGCTATGCCACTGAAAATTTAGCTCTGAGGGCCTCCCATTTCACTTGATCATCTTTGAGATGTTTCTACACCAGGGATCAGCAACCTCAGGCACGCTAGCTGTTCCGAAACTTCAAGTCCCAGAAACCTCCTTTCACTGCTGTGGGAGCTTCTAGAACAGCCAAGTAAGTGTGCATGCTGGGAGTCAGTGGCGTAGGGATCACCATAGCAATGGCTATGGGGCCCTACGCCACTGGTGGCCTGGGCCGCCCGCTGAGGAGCGCACTCTTGCTGGGGGCGCTGCTCCTCCCTATCCAGCGCCGTCTCCTAGCTAATTTATTACCTGCTCACACAGCAGCAAGATGCTATTTGAATGTATCCATACGGTGGGCCCTAGGCACCCCAGTCCGACACTGCATGCAGCAATCTTCCGGATTACGGACCCATTCAAGTCAATGGGTCCGCATCTGTGTTACAGAGCGCACATTGCCTGTGCCCGTATATTGCAGAGTCACTGTTTGCGGCCCAGAATACGAGCACGGCCGACTCATGCGCATGAGCCTTTAGACAGATCAACGCTAACGAACTTTCCTCTGAATGCTTGTTAACAATGAACTGGACAACTCTGTGGATGTCCTTAAGTGGCCCAGTCAGAGCCCTGAACAATTAAACATCTCTGGAGAGATATGAAAATGGCTGTCCTCCAACCGTCTCCATCCAACCTGGCAGAACTTGAGAGGATCTGCAGAGAATGTCAGAAAATCCCCAAATACAGATGTGCAAACTTTGTGGCATCATACCCAAGAAGACTGTGGACTATGATCGCTGACAAAGGTGCTTCAACTAAGTACTGAGTAAAGGGTCTAAATACTGTCTATGCAATATTTTCATTTTTTTTCCTTTCTCCATAAGTTAGCAAAGATTTTAAATGTTTTATTTTCATTTTGTCATTATGTGGCATTGAGTGCACAATGATGGAGGAAAAAAAGATTTACCGTATTTTTCGCCCTATAAGACGCACCGGCCTATAAGACGCACCTGGGTTTTTGAGGAGAAAAATAAGAAAAAAAATATTTTTAACCAAAAGGTGTGCTTTTGAAGTAATGGTGGTCTGTGCATGACAGTATTATGGGGGATCTGTGGATGGCACTGTTATGTGGGGGAGATGTGGATGGCACTGTTATGGGGGATCTGTGGATGACACTGTGATGGGGGATCTGTGGATAGCACTGTGATGGGGCATTTATAAATGACACTGTAATGGATTGATCTGTGGATGACACATATATAGCATCTTATGCCATATGTGTCATCCACAGATCACCCCAATTACAGTGTCATTCATAAATGCCCCCATCAAAGTGCTATCCACAGATCTGGCCCATAGTGACTGCTTAGGGGCGGAGCCTAGCAACACATGGCGGGCGGCCGCCGCTAACAGCTTGACTGCTTTCATAACACTTATAATCTTAATCATGTCCCCTATTCCCTATAATCCCAGTACAGTAGCGCTCTGCTAACCTGCTATACCGATCCTCTAGCAGGCAGAGCTGTGCGGCGGCAGGCTGCTGTGTAACGTCCTCACTGACGCCATCTGCCTGCTCCTTTCACTTTATGAATGAAGCAGGAGGAGCAGGCAGATGACGTCAGTGAGGACGTTACACAGCAGCTCGCCGCCGCACCGCTCTGCCTGCTAGAGGATCGGTATAGCAGGTTAGCAGAGCGCTACTGTACTGGGATTATAGGAATAAGGGACATGACTAAAGATTAAAAATGTTATGAAAGCAGTCACGCTGTTAGCGGCGGGCCGCCCGCACGTGTTGCCAGGCTCCGCCCCTCCTCCTCCATGCTGATACATCGCATGCTGTGCGATGTATCAGCTTTAACTATAGGAAAATGGTAGCATTCGCCATATAAGACGCACTGCCATTTCCCCCCCACTTTTGGGGGGGAAAAAGTGCGTCTTATATGGCGAAAAATACGGTATTTTTCTTTGCACAAGGCCACAACATAAAATGTGAAAAAAGAGAAAGGGTCTAAAGAGTTTCTGAATGCATTGTATAATGTGTGTGACAAGTGCCTGGTTAAGTTTTGGTTTTCGTCTGCATGCAGGACTTTTGTCTCCGCTCAAAAATCATGTTCTGAGCGGATACCTAGCAAACCCTATTATAGTCTATGGGATCTTTAGGCTCCGTTACGCTCAGTAAGGTGCCAGTTAGCTCCAGAATCTGTCCCTTCCGTTCTCCTGCTCCTTAACGGAGCCGGAGAACGGAAAGGGGAAACGGTGATGTGAACGAGCCCTAAGCCTTCTAACTTCCTAAAAAAATAAAATGACATTTACAAAATGAGGCCAACATAAAGTAGACATATGGGGAATGTAAAGTAATAACTACCTTATAAAGTATCACTATCAGTCTTAGGCTGGGTTCACATCAGCATTCAGCCTTTCCATAGAACGGAAAGGACGGATTCGGCACATAACAGGGTCCGTTAGGTGTCCGCTCCGAAGATGATTTTGGAGCGGAGACAAAAGTCCTGCATGCACAACTTTTGTCTCCGCTCCAAAATCATCTTCGAAGCAGACACCTAACGGACCCCATTATAGTCTATGGGGTCCGTAGGCTCCATTTGGCTCAGTTATGTGCCGAATCCGTCCTTTCCGTTTTCCTTCTCCTATAACGGAGCAGGAGAACGGAAAGGCTGAACGCTGATGTAAACACAGCCTTAGAAGCAAAGAAATTCTAATTTTGAAAATAGCGAATTTTCCAAATTTTCTGCATAAAGGTAAAACGTATAAACTTAAATTTACCACTGTCATGAAGTACAATGTGTCACGAAAAAACAATCCCGGGAGAAAACAATCTCGTATAAAGTGACACGTCAGATTTGAAAAATGGGTCTCCGGCATTTGGTCCAAACAGGCTATCACTTGAAGGGGTTAAACATATAACAATATTTCAGCTCACCAGCTCCACTCCATAGTCGTGCAAGGAACCCCGGACTAGGGAAACAATTTTAGAAAAAAGGAAAAAAAAATCCAGCACGTAAACTATGGATAAAATCCAGTTTCTTTATTGTAGTCTTTTTAAAATTCCATAGGCTGACCGGAGTATGTTGCGGTCTACGCGTTTCGACAATCTGTCTTACTCATGCACCATAATACGTAGCTAAATTCACTGGTTTTAAAAAACCCTCACTCACTTGAGACCAGGGTGCATAAAAATCAATTTTTTATTTAAATTGGATTTTTTTTTATATAAGCGCTTTTTGAGAAAAATATATTACCATCCAAAGGTTATTCCATCATGAAATAAAGATTAGTTTTTTAATTATGTCGAAAAGGCTGTATATGTTAAATTTTTTTGGTAAATAAATTCCATTAATCCATTCACAATGTCATGCTCTTTTTTAAGATTATTGGGCAGTTTCTCTACCTACAAGATATTAGCACAGATGCTTGGTTTACTCAGCAGAGATCACATGCCTCTTCTTCACAGCAAAAACATTCTAACATGAAGAGAGTTGAGAAAAAGACCATAATCCTAACTTCTACAAACCTATGAATCCAGAATCAACCCCTTCAGTGCTAAATTTAAAGAAGTTTAGTGAAAAGAATAGAAACAATATTTTTTCTCCTTCCTAAGTACAACAGAAAAGATGTCTAAATATGAATGATTAACCTATTAAACTGGGGATAAAAAAAAACTAATATGAAAAGTTGTTATTCTAAAAATCTTCATCTACTGGCATATTATAAGTTATACCAGCAAGAATTAGATTTAATGTAGAAAAATATGATTTAAATCAAGCCTTACTGTCTAGTGATTTAAATCGTGATTTAAATCAAATCCACCCTGCTTGAGACACACCTACCTCCCCATGTGTTGAATAATAATTAACTCAGAGACGAAGGTGTGTCAAGTGACATCATAAAATACAATACTACATGCAAAAACAACATCATACAACGGGGAATTCGAATCAGTATTCAAAGATGAGATCATGTCTATTATTCATACCTTCTGGGATTCTAGTGTGTAGTAAGATGATCTAGAAGTGAATGGGGCTGCGTGAAAACGCTTTGCATCCGCAAGAAAGTGCAGATGCAGTGCGTTTTTCACTCATGGTTGCTAAGAGATGTTGTTTGTAAACCTTCAGATTTTTATCACGCGCGTGAAAACGTAGTGCACCCAAGTGGAGAAAACTGACTAAACTCGCTTGCAAAATGGTGCGACCCGGACCTAATCCGTCACGCTCGTGCGAAAGAGGCCTTACAGCAAACATCTCCTAACATCTGAACAATGACATTCTCTTTGTGCATCTGATTTTGGGTTGTCGCAAAGGAGGAATCGCTTGAGACCGATGAAAACCAGAGACTACCTTGGGGAGAAAGGCAGGGTCTGTATTGATAACAACTTATCTAATCTGTTTTTATTTTCTACTTGCAGAATTACTGTATTTATTCTATTTCCTGAATATGATTACGGGTGCTGCCATCTTGCCCAAGCTGTTCTCAACAGCATTTACACAGCATAAAAAAATTGCTTTATGGCAGCCCCATGGTCGATAGACAAAATTGTAAGGAGAGAACATCATTGTCTTCTATGGGAGAGGTTTCTAGGCATGCTCTGTGACCTGTGCAGAGGCCATTGTAGAAAGAAAGAATGGATAAGCTTTGACAATCGCCTATTGTGAATGGTGGATCCTGTCTTATCTATACACAGAAGTGATCTCTCTTTATTATTACAGGCAGGGTTAGAATAATATATAACTGCAGTAAAATGACCTGTACAGACCAAGGCACCTATTATTAGGCTTAGTGGCCTTTAGATAAAAAAAAAACACTGTGTGGGAGTGCGATTTCCCATGATGGACAACACTCCTTTCACAGGACTGCACCGCATTATGGTTAGTGTTGAACAAATCAAAGTATTCAAAGTGGACTTCAATCCGAATTTCAGGAAAAATGCGATTTGCTGTGAAGCTGAATTTCCTCGTGGTAACTAATCTATTTTCCCTAAAATAGCAGTCAAAACAAAAAATACACCCCGTCAGCCATTTGCATGCGAAGAGGCCACCGCAGCCATTTTGATTGAAGATAATTCACGAAATCTTGCACACGGTGACATATGACATCACCACGCTGGCTGATATCACGTCACCGCACCCGCTTCGAACAAATGAATGCGCTTTGTGATGAACTAATTAGACACAAAGCAAATTACTTAGTGAAATTCGGCGATGTAGCCGAATCGAATTTTCTATAACTTCGTTGATCTCTAATTATGATTTATAATGCTATTTGTCTCTAGTTGACCTTGGATCTATTGATTTACACTGACTGCCTTATGTCAGTAGAACTCAGTAGGTGCAAGGTCATCGAGAGTGTCACACAGCATTATAAATCAATGCTATTTGTCTCTAGTTGACCTTGGATCTATTGATTTACACTGACTGCCTTATGTCAGTAGAACTCAGTAGGTGCAAGGTCATCGAGAGTGTCACACAGCATTATAAATCATCATAATGCCATGCGGTCCTGTGAAAGGAGCAGTGCCCATAATCATGCTCCCATTTCCGCAGTGGATACACTCGTCTGAAATTAGCTTAGGGGTTCTTATTAGAAATTGGATCCAGAGGCTCAAAGGAGGTTTTTGAAAGGGCCTCAAGGACCAGATTTAAATCCTGGGGAGGAAAGCTGACAACTTACAGAAGTAGCTCTGGAAACTGCTTTAAAAGGTGCTAGCAACCAACTCTAGCTCCAGGCCCTTTTGCTAAAATATGAAAAATAGGTGGCGCCACTAAAAGCTTTAAGAAAAAGGAAAAAAAAAAAAGTTATTCCTTTCAAACCCTAGCATAGATGAAAACAGTGACTTTCTTCCATGTCTTAAAGCGAACCTGTCAGCATATTGTCACTAATTAAACCATTTACAGTACCTTATAGTTCATGCTGAGTAAGTCTCCAAACATCTTTTCATGGATTTCTGGGCCTTATATGTATGAAAAATTCACTTTATAAAATCCTGGTCTCCTGCGTCACAAGTCAAGTGAGAAGTCAAGGAGGCAGACCCCTCCTTGACTCCCTGATGTGCCTCCCCCGTCCAAACCCGCCTCTCATCCCCATAATTGACAGCACTCCTCCCTGCCCGGGACCGCTGATCTCGGCGGCGCATGCGCCCGTCTACCTTCCTAGCAGCGCGATCCCAAGCCTCGCTGAGTGAAGCTGACTTCTCACTTGACTTGTGACGCAGGAGACCAGGATTTTCTAAAGTGAATTTTTCATACATAAGGCCCAGAAATCCATGAAAAGACGTTTGGAGACTTACTCAGCATGAACTATAAGGTACTGTAAATGGTTTAATTAGTGAAAATATGCTGACAGGTTAGGTCGAACCTAGATTTTTTAGAAAAATCCCTACTGGTCAATAGCCGCCTCTCAAGTTCCAAGCCATCAAGGATGACTGTGAACTTGAGGGTGTCTGATGGGACCCTGGGACAAAAGATTCAGACTCTTTGGAAGGACCCGCAAATCAGATCTTGTAATCACCAGGAGCCAGATAATCCAACTCTTCTGGGCCAAAAGAGGTAAATCAAAAATTACTCTTGCTTGATCTTATCTGGTTGTCTTGAGAACCAGAAAGATCAGTGATTTAGAAGACTTATAGCGGATTTTTATGGTTTCCACTTTTAATATTTTCAGAAGCAAATACATATTTAAAGCCTTTAGGTTTATAATAGTCCTGAAATAGGGGAGGGGGAGGGGGTTTAGGGACAGAGACATCATAGTACCCCTGTCAACTGCAGCAGAAACTGGAACCAAAATTTAGTTTTTCATCAACTCTAGGATCTCCATTTCCATGGCCAATACCCCTTGCCTTGATGAGTGGAACATGACCGAAATTTAGCTTTAACCCTAGTCCTACAGTGTTCAAAATCCACTTACCTGCTGAAATGATGGACCAGACAGGCAAAAGAATGTTAATCTTCCCTCTACTTGATATTTCTCACCATTTCTAGCTGTGTTTCTTATCGGTAGAAAGGGAGCACTCAAAGTGTCAAATGTCTACCTTTTCTCTTATATGATCTCCATCTGTCCTCCTTCTCCCTTCTTACTAAACTCTGGAACCTCTTCTGTGTATTATTTTTCCAGCAACTCATCTAAGGCAGGGTCAATAAGTTATTCTCCTTGAAAAGGGACCCTACACAATCTATGCTTAGTTCTTTAACCAGAGCCCATCAAGTGAAATTGGACAGGGAAGATACCTGAGCTGCTAGCCTAACAGCTGCCTTCTGTTGCGTAAGGAGGCAAACATTTTTTCCCTGGGATATATATTTTTAACCGTACCTCTAACTGATCCCACTGAATAATCAGGGACCAAGCCATACATGTGGCAGCAATACTGGTCTAAATGAAGAATCTGCCCGCTCCCAAGCCCCCTTCAAGAAACCCTCACTTTTTTTTTTTTTTGAAGGGGATCTTTTAACATACCCATATAATCAAAGGGAAGGGCAGACCTCCTAGACAACTTAGAAATAGCCACAACAATCTTTCCTTTTAAACCCTTTAGGGATAAAAACTTTTCCATGTGGCCTTTTCCTCCCCTTTTTAATAATAAAAAGTATATTACTGTGAACCGGAACATCAACAACATGATGTCTTGCAGAAACCTAGTCATTTTCACTTCCTCAATGTCAATGGTAAATCTGATCGCTTTTCTTTAATTTATCAATGTCCTTCACCGGAAAACATGGAGAACCCCAATCTCCCTCATCAGAGGATGAGGACCATCAGAGTATGGAATATCCATAACTGAAATCTCTTCCTCAGATGAACCCCGGGATGACAATTCTAAGCAGAATCCTGGCTACCCTTGCAAAACCTCTAGAGACTTATTGAGTTTTTAACCTCAGAGCTGACCACAGATTTAATATCTCTATAGAAGGACAGAGACTCCAAGGTTGAATAGCTCATTCTCATAAGCAGACAGAGCAAATTTACATAAAGCACACTCCTTATTTTCCCTTTTGGCAAGGGTCTTTTTGGGTTTATTATGCAACAAAACAGGGCAAAAAGAGCGTTATAATACTAATCTATGTATGGTCACTCCCCGTAGCCAGAAACTAACATGCCAGGAGAAGGATTGATCCTCCACGATATCACAGGGATACCAAGAAAATCCAGTGCTGATCAACACTTCTGGGTTATCCACAGACAGAAAGTGGGGTCCTGATAGGTTGATCTAGGACGGCCCCACACCATCTGACCCGTCTGGCTTGGTCCACATGGCAGGTGCGTGCCAAACATACTGTGGTCTAACAAAGAATTAAGAGCTGCATATGAAGCTGAACTTCTGCATACATTTTCTACTTCTGCTTTGTCACTGGCACCAAGGAAGTGAATCACACCAGCCCTTGGCGCCAAGCCTTAGGAACCTCCTGGCGTAGAGTCCTGGAGAAATCCATACTGCAGGTCTCATTCTCCAGGGACAGGAAACCACTGAAACAAGAAGTTTTGCTTTTTATTTTGTAGGTTTCATGTCACTGGAGGCAGATCCTATCTCTTTGGTGCTGTCCTAGGTGAAGGGAAAAAGCAAATTACATGTCAGTGGGTGCTGTATTTCCATTAGCATTGCCATCTGATGGAGCATGCAATGTTTTTTTGTTTTAAAAAATAAATAAATGCACCCTTATTGTTCCATCATAATATTTTTTATATAAATGAAATCTTAAAATGAATCACACTTTCAAAAACTTCATGTGAAGTCACACGGTTTTCACAAAAAAAATGCCATTAACCATTTAGCGGAATGCACCGCTGCTGCCACTACTGTGTTCATACAATCAATTGTACAAGTATGGACATTGGAAGCTGATACTCTGCTGCAATGACTGGGATTGAAGTGAACTCTTCTTCCTGCTCTTAGATGCTGTGGTGAAGAGAGAGTGTGGGATAAACATAGATGAAGGGGCTCCTTCTGTAACGTACGCCCTCCGGCATGCCAGTGGGGCCTGATGGCTTGCTATGTTCCCTAGGTCTGCCATCTTGTTGTAGTGGAAAGGCTTAATGGGTTTTTGTCCCATCTTGCCATCTCCACAGCGAGATGGGACTAAGCGCCGTGCCTAGGTGGCCAGGCTTATGGAAACAGCGGAGCAGGCTGGCGCTCTGCTGTTTCCATAGTAGTGAATAAAACATGTGCAAGCTACGCAAACATCGTAACTTTTTCTGCTACATTATTTGCATACCTACCGCTCACTACAATGGAAGGTACGGAAAAAACACAGAGTCCCGTTGTTTTGTTATTTTTCCCTACACGTGAACTTTCCCTACCCTCGTCATTTCTGGTTCCGACGCAGCCACACCGGAAGTGACGTTTGCGGGTGTGGAAGGTGGTGTGTCACGCCACTCGCTTACCGAGTGGCTGAGTAGGAGTCGGCGCAGGCGAGCGTGGCCAACTGAACAGGCCTAGGGTAGGGAAAACTCACGGCCAATTGCGCATGCGCCCGAGGGTAGTAAAAACTTACTGGGTGTAAGTTTTCACTACCCTCGCCGCATGCGCAATTGGCCGTGATTTTTCCCTACCCTAGGCACTAGAATAGACAACATCCAGCAAGCGTTAAACTACCCTCGGGCTCATGAGCAATTGGCCGTGATTTTTCCCAACCCTAGGCGCGTTCAGTTAGTCGCGCTCGCCTGCGCCGTGTCCTACTCAGTCAGTCAGTAAGCCAGCGGCATGACACACCTCCTTCCACACCCGCAAATGTCACTTCCGGTGCAGCTGCATCAGAACCGGAAATGACGAGGGTAGGGAAAGTTCACGGGTAGGGAAAAATAATGGAACACCGGCCTGCTCAGCTGCTTAAATAAGTAAAAACGGTGGGAGGTGACTTAATAGGATGTCTGTCAGAACTACGTCCCATTAAAAGTGCTATGTAAAAAAAAAAAAAAAAAACACATCGGTAATGACCTGAACCATTAAATATCATATTACATTAATGTTTTTATTTTTGACACAAGTATTTAACATCACATAAACAAAATTAGGAAAATGCACCAAATAAATACTGCCTACCCCATTCTGACGTACACGCACAGTGAATGAAAGCCCAGGGTTAATAGTAGTAGTAATGGTGAACTCAGAACTGAATAAAGTAATCGAGTCAACTCTTCATATGCTTTTATTAACATACTACATGCCTAACAAACAGTGAAACAAGGAGGCAGTAGTGTCCACTTCCGTAATAAGTGACTTACAGTATACATTAACGAAAAGGTATACATTTCTCTTTGTGACTCACTGGATCAATGTAAAAAACATCGCTAAACAGTTTATTAGCTATGAAAGCACAGAACAATGATTACTACGTAGAATAATATACATGATGGGATCTGTGGACAAGAAAAAGACACGGCCCCTAAAAGGATTTTTATTCAAAAGTAGAAACAAAAAAATAAAGGTATTTTTGTTAACAAAAGTATGTCACGCCTATAGATTAGTATTATTGTCAACCTTAATATTTCCAGAGCAAAATGTCAAAACCTCAATTTTGGAAATGTAGAGCATTGAGTGATGGATTGCGATAGATCTATCCAGCTAAATCTTCTGTCTTTCTGTGAGAAGCTATTAATCGCACCTAAAAACAAAACAGATATTTAATCTAGCAGCAGGTTTCATTCATACTTGAAACAACATGTCTTCCGAGGGTGCTGACACATGTCATGGCTGGGTTGTGTTTTTGGTGCGCCAAAAACGCACCAAATTGGCGTTTAGGGTCCCATTCAGATAAACTTAAATGCTCTGTACCTGTGCCGCACACTGCAGTGTGCAATGCACGGCACCAGCTGTATGCACTCTGTTTGCAGATGCGGACCCATTGATTTGAATAGGTCCGCGATCTACCAAATAGGGCAAAAGATAGGACATGTCCTATCGTTTACAGAGAAAAGGCACAGACCCGAAAGCCCACTTAAGCACTACGGACCGCAAATTTGCAGTCTGTCGCACAGGCACGGAGCACTTACATTCATCTGGATGGACCCTTATGGCGTGTTATCTTCTAGAAAAGGGAAACACACATCAAACTTAAATTACCTTAATGTAATTCTATTTTGTAATTAATTTAATTCAGTTTTTCTGTGTGTTCTCCCTTTTCTGGAAGAAAATGCACCATAAACACAGGTATGTTGTTGCAAAAACCGCATGACCAAAAACGCAGCACAGCCGCAACATGTGGCAGCACCCTGAGTGTTAGAGTCAAATGTAGGATTAAAAAAAACATTGAGAATCCTCAGCAGTTTAATCTTTTAATGGTTAAGGTGGCCATACACATTAAATAGCAGTCAGTGGAACGGCTATTTCTTCCAACCAATTATCCACATGCATTCTAGGCGCAGCCACGTCTGCATGGGTTCCCAAGAGGGAGAGGGGAACAAGCCAATGACGGACTCTTCCCTGAACCTTTACGGAAAAGAGGATTAGAAATAGCAAGCTAGACAATACACACTCCTCATCTAAGAGCTGTTCCATCTATTTACTATTACAGCTCTTTATTCCGCTCATCATATTGAGATTAAATATATGACTTCAGATAGTCTTAGGTCTCTTCATCAGACATGGCATAAGTAGTCTCGTTAATTATTTGTTATCTTTTCAGTTAACCATAAACCCCTTACTGCTGAAAACTGATTTGGCCTTCGAGCCATAACTTTTCATATTTCTGGTGTGCATTACTGTAGGAGGACATGTTTTTGTGAGATGAGTATATATATATATATATATATATATATATATATATATATATATATATATATATATATATATAATTCTTCCAGGTCATGGTATATTAGTAGTAACAAGTCATAGCAAGAGGACTTATATATATTTTTCCTGAAGACGTCTCACTAGTCCTCCGACTGGCTTTCTCAATAAGGCTTGTATGATAAATTTCCAGCATTAAATGCTGGAAAGTCATATTTCAGTGATGGCGGCAATATGTTGATTGCATTTGCATAACCGAGAGAAAAAAAGAAAATGGAATAAAGTCCAGTTGCTCTGATTTATTGATACCAAGATACTCAGTTGTACATTTATTAATACACTTCTAGTAGCAATAACTGGGGAACAACAGATTCATATGAAAAGATGCTCCAGAGGTTAACATGTCCTCTTTAAGAAAACATGGTCGAACCTGGTATTTTTGACGAGAACAGTCGATGACCTACTGTGTATAGGAGCCATCCGTCTCTCCCCAGTGTAAGAAGAAGGATCAGGTATGTTGGCTCCGCTGTTTCCACAGAAGATAAGTCTGGCTTATTTACTTCTATGATGCACTTTCTATTTTTTGTATTTGGAATATACAGTGTGTATGTATATATCTATCTTTCTATTAGATTCAGAAAAAGGCACGGCAGCCCTCCAATATCCAAAAATCGGTGGTCTATTGACCCAGTGATAGCAACCTTTCAACCGCTCAATGCAGTCTTTATGGCTTGATAAAGACTGCATTGAGCGGTTTAAACGTTGCTATCACTGGGTCAATAAACCACCGATTTTTGGATATTGGAGGGCTGCCGTGCCTTTTTCGAATACACACATCCGCATACATATATACACACACATGGATATAAAAAGTCTACACACCCCTGTTAAAATGTCAGGTTTCTATGCTGTAAAAAAAAATAGACAAAGATAAATCATTTCTGAACTTTTTCCACCTTTAATGTGACCTATAAACTGTACCACTCAATTGAAAAACAAACTGAAATCTTTTTTAGTTAGAGGGAAGAAAAAAATATAAAAATTTAATAATATGGTTGCATAAGTGTGCACACCCTTAAACTAATACTTTGTTGAAGCACCTTTTGATTTTATTACAGCACTCCGTCTTTTTGGGTTTGAGTCTATCAGCATGGCACATTTTGACTTGGCAAGATTTGCCCACTCTTCTTTGCAAAAACACTCCAAATCTGTCAGATTGTGAGGGCATCTCCTGTGCACAGCCCTCTTCAGAGCACCCCACAGATTTTTAATAGGATTCAGGTCTGGGCTCTGGCTGGACCATTTCAAAACTTTAATCTTCTTCTGGTGAAGCCATTCCTTTGTTGATTTGGATGTATGCTTTGGGTCGTTGTCATGCTGAAAGATGAAGTTCCTCTTCATGTTCAGTTTTCTAGCAGAAGCCTGAAGGTTTTGTGCCAATATTGACTGGTATTTGGAACTGTTCATAATTCCCTCTATCTTAACTAAGGCCCCAGTTCTAGTTGAAGAAAAACAGCCCCGCAGCATAACGCTGCCACCACTATGCTTCACTGTGGGGATGGTGATCTTTGGTGATGTGCAATGTTGTTTTTGCACCAAACATATCTTTTGGAAATATGGCCAAAAAGTTCAACCTTGGTTTCATCAGACCATAACACCTTTTCCCACAGGCTTTTGGGAGACTTCAGATGTGTTTTTGCAAAATGTAGCCTGGCTTGGATGTTTTTCTTTGTAAAACTCCTACCCATAGCCCAGACATATGAAGAATACTGGAGATTGTTGTCCTTGTACCACATAACCAGTACTTGCCAGATATTCTTGCAGCTCCTTTAATGTTGCTGTAGGCCTCTTGGTAGCCTCCCAGACCAGTTTTCTTCTTGTCTTTTCATCAATTTTGGAGGGACGTCCAGTTCTTGGTAATGTCACGTTTGTGCCATATTTTCTCCACTTGATGATGACTGTCTTCACTGTGTTCCATGGTATAGCTAATGCCTTGGGAATTCTTTTGTACCCTTCTCCTGACTGATACCTTTAACAATAAGATCCCTCTGATGCTTTAGAAGCTCTCTGTGGACTATGGCTTTTGCTGTGGGATGTGACTAAGAAAATTTCAGGAAAGACCATCTAGAGCAGCTGAACTTTATTTGGGGTTAATCAGAGGCACTGTAAATGATGGCACGTGTATGCTGACTCCTATTTAACATGATTTTGAATGTGATTGCTTAATTCTGAACACAGCTACATCCCCAGTTATAAGGAGTTATAACATTAGTTTAGTTTTTTTGGTTTTCTTCCCTCCACCTAAAAGATTTCAGTTTGTTTTTCAATTGAGTGGTACAGTTTATAGGGCAGATTAAAGGTGGAAAAAGTTCAGAAATTATTTCTCTGTCTCATTCTCACAGCATAGAAACCTGACATTTTAACAGGGGTGTGTAGACTTTTTATATCCACTGTGTGTGTGTGTGTGTGTATAAATATCCTATCTATCTATCTATCTATCTCTACACACACAGTTACAAATTTACAAATACCTGAATGAATGTTAAAATAGTACTGAATCTTTAGGGGACCCCCAAGAAAACAAACAAACAAACTTACTGCTGTAGAGATTCCAGAGCAGGAGGCAGATTACATCCAGTGTACGCTCCATTTATAATGCTGTATTCAAGCAGTGCACATGCACACGGATCCTTATCAGAAGAAAAACAAATGTAGAAAAAAACTACATGAACACATGACAAACAAAACAAAATGAAGTACTGTATATTTTGCTTTATAAAGAGACACTCCATGTAGAGGGAAAAGTCAGTGCATCTTCTAAAACAAATGTGACAAAATTACGGTGGCTGGCACATTGCAGAAGATTTGTTAAATCAGCCAGCTACCTAGAAGGAAGTAGTGTGGAGTGGGCAGCGGCACGGAAATGTTCTGTAATGTTGGTAGGGCGGTGGTACTGAAGTGTTAATGACGCCAGCCCGCATGTTCTTGGTTTGCAGCCGGGGTCCATTCCAGATAAGGAGAGCCATTCATCTTCTCCTCTGTTGCCCTGCATGTTGCGCTGATTGGTGGTGAGCGCCGACGCCTCCACCAAACAACTTACTACCTATCAGCCACAAGTGCCGCTGCTAAAAGGAAGAGGGGGGGGGGGTTACTGTTCCTCCGCGGCATGAGCATTGCTATCCACTGGCATGTCTCCACCTCAGGTTCCCGGGTGAGTGGACAGCCAGGATACGAAGGGGAGCTCAGGGACCAACCTGGAGGTTAAATATGTATCAAATATGACTATAACCTCCCTCATCCATAGGAATGCACTCGTGTATCGCAGGGCCTGGCTGTAATCTTAAAGGGGTTGTCTCACTTAAGCAAGTGGCATTTATCATGTAGAGAAAGTTAATACAAGCAACTTACTAAAGTATTTCTATTATCCATGTTGCCTCCTTTGCTGGCTGGATTCATTTTTCTATCACATTATACATTGCTCGTTTCCATGGTTATAGACCATCCTGCAATCCATCAGTGGTGGTCGGGCTTGCACAATATAGGAAAAACACTAGCCTATGTGCGCTCCCGTGGTCCCACACCTCCACCACTAATGGATTGCTTGGTGCAAGTGCTGAACTTGCTGGTGCAGAGGTTCCTGAAAATTTACCCCGATATGTCAGAGCTGTTGCAGAAAATGAGGGCAGTCTGTGCGAGCTTTCGGCGTTCTCACCCTGCTGCTGCTCGCCTGTCTGCGCTGCAGCATAACTTCGGCCTTCCTGCTCACTGCCTCATATGCGACGTACCCACAAGGTGTAACTCCATCTTGCACATATGCCAGACAGACTGTGCGAGCAGCAGTAGGCAATAGTGGAGTTTCAGCTGCAGCATGTACGGAACAGCAACATTTCTCCACCGAGTGGGTCACCATGCGGGACGTGTGCGTCGTGTTGCGCTGCTTTAAGTACTCCACCAACTTGGCCAGCGGTGACGACGTAGTCATCAGCCTTACTATCCCACTTTTATGTCTCCTTGAAAAAGCGCTTCTGACACTAATGGATGAGGATGTGGCACAGGAGAAAGAGGAGGAGGAACAGAGATCATTCCCACAGTTATCAGGCCAGTTGTCCACAGGTAGCTAAGAGGGTGGGTTCCTGCACCAACAGCGGCCAGGGCACAGTTTTAGAGCAGGATGATGAGGAGGATCCCTGCTCACAGCTAGGTGGCACCCAAATCAGCTCACGGGCATCACTGCAGTAGAGATGCAGAGGGCACAGATGATACATCTCCCACAGAAGACAGCTTGTCTTTGCCTCTTGGCAGCCTGGCACACGAGCGACTACATGCTGCAGTGCCTGTGCAGCGATCGGAGAGTTGCCCACATTCTAACCAATGCTGATTACTGGGTGGCCACCCTGCTGGACTCCAGCTACAAGGACAACGTGCATTCCTTACTTCCAACAAGGGAGTAGGAACAGAAGATGCGCAAAAGCAGGTAGAGGGGCTACTGATAGCGTTCCTACCTGACAGCGGGGCGCAGTGGAAGCACAAGGCGGAAACAGAGGAGGAGGAAGTTGCCAATGCAGCAAGGGCACAGTCAGCACCTCAGAAGGGGGTGTTAGCATGGACCAAATGTGGAAAAGCTTTGTCTGCAGGCTACAATATTCAGCACCACCATCTGATATGGAACGCCTTAGCAGGAGGCAACATGGTGGAACAGTACGTGTCCACAAGCCTGCACGTACAGACTGATAGGTCTCCCCAATTAAGTTCTGGGTCTCCAAATTGGGCACATGGCCTGAGCTTGCCCTTTTATGCCTTGGAGTTGCTGGCCTGCCCTGCCGCAAGTGTATTGTCGTGTGTTTAGCACGGGAGGGGGCGTGATCACAGACAGGTGCATCCGCCTGTCTACAGGCATGGATCCAACAGGACTTTAAAAACCATTAGAAAAATTCTAGAAAGAAAAAAAACATGGTTGATGGCTGCCCACCCAAGAAAGACTATTATGACATTTTATCCTTATAATTCGCTTTTTGGCTAGCCAAACGAAGACTTTGCCTGTTTGGAATAATCCGCCCTCAAGTCATGTGACACAACATGTGATATTCTACAGGTCCTACAACCATTGAGGATAAGAACATACCTCTTTATCTACCTGCTCCACTTATTGGAAAAGAAATAAAAACCAAAATCGTCTGGAGAGGCAACTGTGGTATCGCTAATCCAGGTCCAGTGGGACGCCACTGAGAGCCGGACTTTTATCGAACCACGTCTTATTATACATTGGTATACTAACGACATGCTGTGATTGAGGTGAATATGTATGTACGATCGCTTATTTGTTTTATGTATCTTTTATCTTCTTTTAATAAATGTATTTAAATTCCATTGAACTTGATATCTGGTTGTGAGTGCTCGGTCCATTTTACCAAGTAATCTGACAATTACCACAGCCTCCTCAACTTCCTACTCCATTTGGACCTCCACCTCTTGGTTAAAGATAAGTTTTTATTTTTAGGTATTTTATGTTATTTTAAGTCATTTCCTATCCACATTTGTTTGCAGGGCAATTGTACTGCTTTCACACCCACTTTGGACCCTTTTGCTGACCTTCTAGCCCTTTCTATTTTTAAAGCTATTTTAGTGCCTCAAAGTTCAGGTCCCCATTGTCTTCAACGCGGTTCATTGTTCGGGGTCAAGTTCGACCCAAATCGAACTTTGAAACGAAGTTCGGCCGAACCCCTCGAACCTGGAAATCCAGCGGTCCGCTCATCCCTAATAACAATGCATCATCCACAGATCCTCCTATAACAGTACATCCTCCACAGATCCCCATAACTGTGCGTCATCCGCAGATCCCACCATAACACAGCGTGTTAGCAGCAGATCACCCATTACAGTGTGAAATATAATTTTGTTATTTTATTAAATAATTTAGCACTCCTTCAGGTGCAAAATACTTTTATTTTCCTACTCTAAAACCTAGGTGCGTCTTATCATAAGGTGCATCTTATAAAACGAAAAAAATGGTAATCTTTACTTAAGTCATCACATCTGTCTCTGTCAAAGTGCAACAAAACGTGCAACTTCTTTCCCTTCCATGCCACGTATGCCAGATTTAAAAAGTGGGGGCAGAGGGCAGGGAAGAGGGCGGATCAGCAGGCCAGTCTCATTTATGGCTGTTGTTTGCCACCGGTGGATGCACCAGCGCAGGGTCATTAAGACTGACGTCTTCATGGACTGGAGATTAGTCATGGAATTGGAATTTTCACTGCAGTGTTTGTCATACTCCCTAATGAAGCTCTGTTCACACTGTTCTTGAGGCCTCAGCTTTGACAGACTGATGGATTTGTTTTTAACAGATCAAAGTGGCAACCCTATGAATCTGAAATGCTCCTGCAGTACATCAGAGCAAATCATACAATTCTGCACCTCACAAAAATCAATGGGCACATTAACTGAAACATTTCCTTATGCTTTTCTACTAGCAGAACATAACGTACAGACAAATTCCAGTGTGAACAGACCCTAAACTTTCCAGATAGCAAAGGGTGTTAGTAAAGGACCTTGGACCATAAAAATGGTTTGCTACAATGAAATAAGGCCTGAAAACTGACAACTGCATGTGTAAATCTCCACTACTGTATTCACACACCTTCATAAGAATGTGGGGTTTCCAAGTACAATCAGCAGGGCCTTTGGTCTAGTTGTTGCCACATTGAATCGTTTTGGATTGCAGAGGAATCCCAGCAAGCTTCTAGAATCCTTATAAATTGAATCTTCGCAGGATCGCACCTGTACAAAAGACATGTATACTTCAACCAAAACATTTATTATCCTCAGGTTTTTCACCAAGTTCTGTCATATTTATTTATGCTAAAATTTGTCACTCAGTTTACTGTGAAACACATCAATTTCTTCTTGCATATTTTAAACCTGTAGGCTAAGGAAAGCTCCTGATGTACATGGTAAAAGCATCCAAGAGGCCTTAAGCGCGCCCTTTTGGCCTCTGTCTAGCTGTTATACAACAGTATACTGAAAAAAGGTATGGAACTGTGTAGTAGGCTGGGCTAGTCTAGAAAAAAAAAAAAAAAAGGATTTTTGTACTTGCCAGAAAATCCCTTTTCAGTTGGATGCATTGGGGGATTCACCAACCGGGGCGGTTTGGCAGTACAGCCAAACTATCAACCTTGCACACTGCCACCCAGAGAACCTTGCGATTCCTTGCAGAAGCCAAGGAATGAATCTGTTAAAATCCGGAAAAGGTATGGACAAAGACCTAGGCTTACTTAAAGGAAATCTGTCACCAGGAAAATCGCTATTGAAGTAAAGCTATAGCCTAATAGCACTTAGTACCTAATTTCCAGATGTGTCTTTGTTTTAGCAATAGATGTTTTCTATCTTCTGAAAATCCAGTTTATTTGGTATGCAAATGAGACGGTAAGGTGCCCAGAGGGGCGTCACTCTTGCAGGAAGGAGCCCAAGCCCGCCCTCAAGCTGGGACCAGGGAAAAGGGGGGCAGAGTTATTGCTTGAAGTTTATGGAGGAGGGGTGGGTGGACACATTGTGGCAGGAGGCGTGCCTGAGCTCCTTCCTGCAAAAGTGACGCCCATCTGGGCACCTCATTTGCATACCAAATAAACTGGATTTTCAGAGGATAAATAACATCTATTGCTAGAACAAAGGCACATCTGGAAATAAGGTACTAAGTGCTATTAGGCTATGGCTGTACTTCAATAGCAATTATCCTGGTGACAGATTTCCTTTAATGGCCGATCAAATCCAACGGGAAATGGACAACTTGGAGGCTGTCAGGCCCTTGTGTGGGCCCTCAGGAACGCCAGATATACTCTGATTGCTTGGACATCAAGATGGTGAAGATACCACTCTTGGGAATGAGAGGAGTTAGAACAAAAAGAGGGACGCACAAGGTTTTCATCAAGGTGAAAGGAGGAGATCACTTTAGGAAGAAAAGGACAGATAAGAGGACCACCTTTTCCTGGTAAAGAATCAGAAAGGGAGACATACAGGACAGGGTCACCAGCTTGGAAACCCTGTGAATGGAGGCAACAGCAATGAGAAAAGCAACCTTGAATGAGAGAAAATAGAGAGACCGCCTTTAAGGGCTCAAAGGGAGGAAACAGAAAAGCATCAAGAACCAGATTTAGGTCCCAGGGTTCCAAAAGGAGATCAGAAAGGGGGAGTCACTTGAAAACTATGGTCTTCTGAAATAGAATTGATAAGGTGGAGATCCAAACCCTTTTCAAATTCATACTGGAGAGCGGAAATAATCCTGGGAATGGAGAAATACAGGGGATGGATATGACAGGATTTGACTAGGAAAAATAAGTCCTTCAAGTGCGATGGTAGAGTCGAGCAGACTGAGCCTTACAGTATGTGCCTTAACCATGGTTTGCTTAAAGATGTCCACACCAAGATATCTGGAACCCCTTACAGCTTTAGGAGTTTGAGGATGCAAGGTAGAAGTGGAAACAAGAGATATAGGAGGGCAAAATGGGACCAGGGGACCACCAGTGGGTTTGAGGCTAGAGCTTGAGGATCCAGGCACCTGGAGCCAGCTTGTTGTTTAAATGGGAGGTGAAAAAGATCCACATCTGGGAGACGTAGACAATGGCACAGCTAAAGAAAAATTCTGGATAAGGGGAACACTCGCACAGGACAAGATCCTGATGCCGGAGAAAGTCGGCAACCCAACTGTCGACTCCAGATAGGTGACTGGTGGAAAGGGCAGGAACATTTCTTTTGCCCACGACCTGAAGGAGGACTAACCAATGAGAGAGTGCCAGGAAAATGGCTCTAAGCTCCAGAATACCTCAGTCGATCAAAGAAGGAGCTGAAGACCCCGAACTGGAGAGACTGGCATCAGTAGAGATCATCTGCCAGGAAGAGGACAGAAGGATTTGCTGAGGGAGACAGTCAGGGGACGATCCAGAACAGAAGAGGACCCGATCTACTGGGCAAGAATTGCCAGCTACAAGGGACGAATGTGGAATTGTGCATAAGGGATGGCTTTGAAGGGGAGACCATCCTTTCCAGGACTCTCATGCACACACAGATGGGCACAGGAGACAGCCTGCAGAGGCGAGAAACCCATGACTCGATAGCAGCTATCTTGTCATGTGGAAGGAAAACCTTTCCAGGGCGGGTGTCGAAGATCATGCCCAGGAATTCCATTAGCTGGCTCGGGACAAGGGAGGACTTGTCATGGTTCACAACCCACCCAAACATGGATGAATGAAAGAAACTCACCCACTTCCAGGGATGCAACCCCAGATCTAAAGGATTCCATACAAAAGTGGCAGATCTGGGCAAACAAACTGAGGGTCTTTAGGTCTAGAATGGGGCAGGGAGAGCTGGAGCAGAACCCCTGAAAACGTTCTAAAGCAGGTACGGGTAAAATCACGCCTTGTGTGAAGAGAATGGATGGCCTGAAAAAAGGCGGTTGCTCAAGATGGAGACAGAGGTAGAGATGACAGTAAGAACCTGCTGGAGGAAGGGACGGAGAATTCTATTTTGTATCCCGATGATGCAACCTACAGGACACAAGTATTGTCCATGCTATGCGATCCAGGGCTCCCAAATGGAGAGCAGACAACCTACCACCTGAGGAAACGACTTAGCGGGGCTGGGGTGGGGTGAGACTTTCATGCAGAAGAGGATTTGGCGAAAAGGACTTGGAAGTCTAAGGGTGGGCGTGCAAGGAGGGTTTGCCCTTGAAAGATGGATAGGAGAACTTTTGAACAAAACCTCTGGGCAGGTGCTGCCGACGAGGTGTAGTGGTGGGGATGGTTCTGAGGTAAGAGAAAACTCCTGCAGCCTGTAGCCTTCAAGATAAGCTCTTCCAAGCGCTACCGAAAAGCTTTCCGCCCAGGAAGGGGAGAGCTACGAGTGCCTTTTTATTTACCATGTCCGCCATCTGATACTCTGCAGCGAATCACAATGCTGCTTTGTCTGCTCAGCGAGTGGACTAAAAATATATATCACAGCGGTACCAGGAAGCCTTGAGCAATTGAGATGCAAGAAGAGGGATCTCCAGCGAAATAAAACCTAGTTCTGAGATGGGGAAGGCGAATCATTCTGAATTTGGAGAGTGTCTCTTACTGCCTTGCTGGATATAGCCTTGTGTTTGCTCAGAGGGGTCAATTGAGGCAGTGAAAAGAACCATAGGAGAGATGACTTTGCCAGCCGTAGTCCTGTCCTGGGAGCAACCTGAGGAGGAATGGGACCTATGAGGGGGAACCCTAGGTTGTTTTGGGACCTCTTTCCGGAGGCAAAGGGTGCTCTGTCATCAAATAACTCCCTGGGAGGCAAGCGCTCCATGGAGTCCACTGTGGAAAGTTAGACAAGGTTGCCTATGGCTTGGAAGAGGCCCATTCAGGGAAAACCAACTTGGGGATGGAGGGACCTAGGGAACCCTGGCAGGGTTAGGTGCAAGGCACTGAATACAGCCAGAGATGGGCTGTCCACATGACAGAGAAGTCCATGCTAGGAGTGGACTGAAATGGGAGGAGACCGCTCCCAGAAACCAATGGAGGCAGGGAAGGCACCAAGAAAAAAAAGCCTGGGAAGCAAGGGGCAGAGAAAAGTGAGGCTTAGTAAAGTGGAAGCCGGGGCATTTAACAGAAAGCCTGGCTGGTAAGGAGGCATTGTTGGGGGCCTGATGCTGTGTATCCATTAAACGGATACGAATGTAGCCTATCGGTGATATGTTTGACAGATGCCCAACAGTGGCTTCCGTTACGCAATCAAAAGCTACTGAAAAACCTCAAAATGTCAGCTAAAAGGATGCCACTGTTCGGTTTGGTCCACAAAGATTTCTATTGCATTTTGTGTGCTAAAGCCAGAAGGGGATCCAACAGGAAGAAGTATAAGTCTTTCCTGTATAGTTTCCATTCCTTCTAACCCACTTTTTGCTTTAGGTCAAAAAACTGCCACAAAATCTGTGTGTTAGCCCACACTTATGCACCAGTCACAACCATATGGGGAGCTTTTCCAGGTATGTACAGTATATATAATAAAAGACAAAAAACATGATGTGAGCAGGGCCCAACAGGATTTTGCCTTTTAAGAAATAGTAAATGTAAAATATTGTATGATATAATAAGCACTAGCGTAATAAGCGTGTGATCACAGCCATCTGAGGTCATGTCATTTTTGTGTTTAGTCTTTCTATTGTAGCTTCTTCATCCTAGTCAGTAACAAGTGATACCTTTACACAGACTGTCCAACATATATGGCAAATTTAATAATACTATGATTTAGACAAGGGATGCCCAACCCATGGCTCTCCATCTGTTGCAAAACTACAACTTCCAGCATGCCATGATAGCTGTAAGCTGTCCAGGCATGATGGACATTGTAGTTTTGCAACAGCTGGAGGGCCACAGGTTAGTCATCCCCGATTTAGACAGTACAATCTTATACCAGACTGTCTAAAGGTACTTCAGATTTTTCATCAACTGTGTCTTATTTTGCACCACATTTTTACTCCAAAATTGTATTTTTGGCGTAAAATGTCACAACTTAAGACACTTGCCCACTAAGGCATTAGGACACTAAGAGCTGAAAAAAGTTAAAGGGGTTGGCCGCAATCTATTACTAGCTGTTTTCAGCACATGCATGCTGCTAGTAAATAGGACATAATAAACCAATGGCAAAAAGGTCTGATGGTTTAATATGCCTGATTTATCACCTGCTTCCTGGTGCTGCGCTTCTGGCTGTTGATGGATCAGACAGGGAACTAGCGCATTCTGTCTGTCCCAGGTGTAAGTAAATGGAGGCTGAGGATAGATGGAACCCTCCATCAGTGGCCATTTTGTGAGTGCACGGCCAGGAAGCAGGTGCGTTTCCAGCACCTTTCCACAGAGCCATCATGCCATGTTATAACTGTACGCTTCAGCAAGAGAATGTGAATACATTTTCAATCAGCCTTTAAGCATTAGTGCCACTACTTCAAAATGGTTTTAAACAGTTTTATAGGATTTTATGGTTAATAATCAAAGCTTGGACAGATGCTTGAAAGACATATCACTGCAGATCATGATGTGAATTAATAATTGCATAGGGAACAATCTAATGTAAAAGCTTATACATACCATTGAAATAATGATTACTAGGAATTCTTGACCTTGAAATTCTTCAACAGATCCCACCTTGATATCCATCAAGTCAACAGTCCGCAGAAGTGTTCGGATTTTCTCAACCTGTAAAAAATGAAATACAACTAAATCCTGCTGTATTATTATATACCTACAGTGGTTAAAGGGACTATTAGTTTACCTTTTACTGTACACAACAGCACAATCTAGAATAATATAGTGGCTTTAACCCTTAATGACTGGGCCATTTTGCGCCAACGTGACCAGGCTTATTTTTGAAAATCTGACATGTATCACTTTATGTGGTAATAACTTTGGAACGCTTTTATTTATCCAGGCCATTCTGAGACAGTTTTCTCGTGACACATTGTACTTTATGACAGTCGTAAATTCGAGTCAAAATATATCACCTTTATATGTAAAAAAATCTAACTTTCAATTTCTCTGCTTTTAAAACAGAAAGTGATACCTCATAAAATATTTATTATTTAACATTCCCCATATGTCTACTTTATGTTGGCATCATTTTGTAAATGTCATTTTATTAGGACGTTAGAAGGCTTAGAATTTTAGAAGCAATTCTTAATTTTTGAGAAAATTTCCAAAACCCACTTTTTAAAAGGACCAGTTCAGTTCTGAAGTCACTTTGTGGGGCTCACATAGTGGAAACCCCCATAAATGACCCCATTTTAGAAACTGTACCCCTCAAGTTACTCAAAACTGATTTTTACAAACTTTGTTAACCCTTTAGGTGTTCCACAAGAATTAAAGAAAATGGAGATGAAATTTCAAAATTTCACTTTTTTGGCAGATTTTCCATTTTAATCCATTTTTTTCTTTAACACATCGAGGAAACCATAAAGGGACACGCATATTAAATTACAAAAACTATTGGAAAGACAAATATATCATGGAAATAAGACAATACATAAAATAACATAAGGCGGCAAAATCAGGTAGTGACTGTGGCTAGCGGCTCACAAACTAACCCAGGAGGAACACAAAAAGAGCGTACTCCAGAAAAACAATATACAGCGGATTGAAACCAGTGCTATCTAATGCATGTATGGCCACAAAGGCCTACTATAGAGAAGAATGGCAGAAAATTAGGCTGATAATAATACCTGGGATCAAGGACGCTAACAAGATCAAACCTCCCGGTTGTAAGGGGCTCCGAAAGGTGACAAAAAAAAAAAATCGGTAATTTTGGCACCGTTTTTATTTATTTATGTTTATGGTGTTCACCTGAGGGGTTAGGTCAGGTTATAGTTTTATAGAGCAGATTATTACGGACGTGGCAATACCTAATATGTATACTTTTTCTTATTTAAGTTTTACACAATAATAGCATTTCTGAAACTTATGTTTTAGTGTCTCCATTGACTGAGAACCATAGATTTTTTATTTTTTGGCCAATTGTCTTAGGTGGGGTCTCATTTTTTGCGGAATGAGGTGACTGTTTGATTGGTGCTATTTTGCGGGGCATTCACCTTTTTGATAGCTTGGTGTCGCAATTTTTGTGAAGGTAGGAGAAAAAAATATATAATTTTTTTTTTTTTTACAGTATTCATCTGAGGGGTTAGGTCATGCTATATTTTTATATAGGAGGTCATTACGGTCGCGGTGATACATAATATGTTTACTTTTTCTTATTTATTTAAGTTTTACATAATAGTAGCATTTTTGAGTCAAATGTAACTTACCTCCGCTCGGCCATCCTGAAGATTGGGGCACTGAAATACAGAAGCCCGGCCCGATCTCACAAACTCAATGATGGGATCAGAGCTGCGGTGCTGAACGCTGCGATTGGTCAGTCAAATCTGACTGACCAATTGCAGCGCTCAAAAGGCAGGGACCGCTGTGATTTGTCCTCTGCCGGGTGCCCGGACAGCTCTGCTGTTCGTGACACCCGTTTAGATGCCGGTGTCACCGCAAGTGTACTTGCGGTGACACTTTCATCTCAGGATGTACTGTGCACGTCAAGATGCGGTAACCAACACCACATCATGATGTACACAGTACGTCATTGGTCATTAAGGGGTTAAAAGGGGTTTCTCAACCCGATGATTTTTTTCTTTTTACAAACATCTGACAGTGGTATAAAATAAAACAGATTTATTTTTCAGCAAAACAACTCACATGATAAAACCAGAGCCTGGACAGAAGTAAAAAGCATCTGTCACCATGATCAACCCTATTAAACCAGGCATATTGCTAGTTGATTGTGCTTAGTAAAATAATATCTTTTTTTTACACGATCAACTGCTGCCTAGATATAGTAGTTTTAATATTTCTGCAAACTACCTATTTTGAGCACCGAGGTACCAGCCGTAGAGCTTGAGGCACCGCTACGCCCTTTGGTTGACAGGGCTAAACATCCCATCTAGCACTGTGGCTCAATTGGTCATTGGTGGTCTAGCATTAATATTGCCTATTTAGTCATTGATGTCAGTATGTAGTAGCAAAATCATGCATTCCACTCGGAATATGCTGTGGTATTCACTGGTGGTAGTGGAGCCTCTGGAGAAGGGAGGAGTACTATTATGGGGAGAAGAATACAGACCTTCCCATCCTCCCTGCAGCTGTGCTCCTCCACGGTCTGTGAAGCTGCCGGTGACATTAGTCCACCTGGATGTGGAGGCGGCATTTTACTCAGCATGATTAACCCCCAATATGTCTGGTTTAATAGGGTTGAACGTGTTGGCAGATTCTCCTTAACCCCTAGACAACCAGCACTGTATAGGTATGGCGCTGCGGGAAGTGACTTGCCAACAAGAGCTGTACAAGGACGGCAAGCTGACTGGGCAGGCACAGGAACTAAGCATGCTCGATTAACAGCAGAGGCCGGCGGGTTAACGGCTTAGATCCCGGGGTTAATGAAGACAGCTGCATCTAGGAGGTTTATACATGGAGGGAGCTACCTCTCTGACCCCCATCAGCCCCCCGTAATGCAGTTGTGGGGTGCTGATTGCTACTAAGGCAGCCCGCCAGCTATGGAAGCCTGAGGCCCAGCCCCCAGACTGGGTCTTATAGGCAACTGTTAGTGTATTGTAATGCTTTTTGTGACGGTCAGTATTACACTATGTATTGTAATGCATTAAAGAAGGGATCAGACCCTCAAAAGACATATTACTATATTTTCGCCCTACAAGACGCACGTCTCTGTGACTTCACACTGTGTATGTCGGGTCACACCACAGCGCATGTCAGAAAAAAGAAAAAAAGGGCTGGATCATAGAAGCAGCAGTGTCCAGAGCAGGAGAGGCAAGTTGATTTTTATTTTATTTGCTCTGAGCATGGGGTTCGGCTCTGAGGTCTGGGGGTCATTCACATTGGTTGTCTGATCTCAGGTTTAAATGGGGGGAGGGGTCTTATACATACTGGGGCTCTGATCTGAGGCCTAGAGATCAAACTGGGAGTCTGATCTGAGGTTTCCTTCTTATTCAGATCAGAGCGCCAGTATGAGGTCTGGGGGAGGGGGCAGGCATTCACACTGGGGTCTGATCTGAGGTCTTAATGGGGGTCATTTACATTGGGGTCTGAGCTGAGGTCTGATTGAGGGTCTTATTAACATTGGGGGTCTGACTGGGGCTTTAGTGGTCTTATTCTCCACACAAGAGCATCGCCAGGGAAATTAAAAAAAAAAAATATTTGGCTTTCAGAAAATTACGACAAAAACATTTTTTTTCAAAAATGCTTTGTGTAAAAGCGGTAAACAAAAAAAAAAAAATAAATAAATTATATAGTTCTCAGAAAAATGGCTGTACTGGTATCCCAGAAGCTGTTCAATAGCAACAAAAGAGCCTGTAATACAACCCATCAAAATCTACACTAAAAAAGCCAAAAGATGGACTTTCCCTTATGAACCCTGCAGAGTACCCAAACTGGCAGTTTACGTCCACATTTATGGCATACCCAGTAGAACCTGCTTAACAATTTAAAATGTGTTGTGCGCCTCAGATGGCATGAGCTGGGCAAAACATATTGGGCACCGAGATGCCATATCTGTTGAACACTTGCAATTTTCATTTTGCACATTTCTCTGCTCATTTATTTCTGCAAAACACCGGTCAATATGCTCACTCCACCCCTTTATAAATACCTTGAGGTGTAGAGTTTCCAAAATGGGTTAACTTCTTGGGGGCTCCATTTATTATTTCACACCAGAGGCGTGAAAGTTGTGAGCACAAGCAGTGTAAATGACCACATTGAGCCTTAAAGGGGATGTCTCACTTGAGCAAATGGCATTTATCATGTAGAGGAAGTGAATACCGGACACTAATGTATTGTGATTGTCCATATTGCTTCTTTCGCTGGATGGATTAATTTTTCCATCAAATTATACACCGCTTGTTTCCACGGTTAAGACCACCCTGCAAACCAGCAGGTAGTTCAACACTAGAGGAAAAAGCGCCGGCCTTTCTAGTGGCAGAGACCGTGGGAGCTCACACAGGCTGGTGCTTTTTCTTAGTGTGCAAGCACGACCACCACTGATGGATTGCAGCGTGGTCATAACCATGGAAATGAGCAGTGTTTAATGTTATGGAAAAATGAACCAAGCCAGCAAAGGAGGCAATATGGATAATCACAATACATTAGTAACTTAGTAAGTATCTTGTATTAACTTCCTCTACATAATAAATGCTATTTGCTGAAGTGACAACTCATTTAAATGCGCATGGTGTTCTTACACTCATGAGCCCTGTTGTATCCTCCCTTATATAGGGGTGGGGACAGTACACTAATAACTATACATGATCAGCGTGGCCAGTGCAGTCAGTGAGCTCTTCTGTACTCCTGGTATGCTGTGTAATTCACCAGACTGTGAGGGAGCAGTGAGGGCACACACCCGGCAGCTCCCAGCACAGCCCATCTCTCTAGTCAGTACAGCACTGTGCCGTTCGGAAGACGGATGTCCCTTAGCAATGCTCATTTCAGAGGGACTTTTCTGCTCATGTTTTCTACTATAAATAAACGATTTCCCTAAATGAAGTATATTAGAAAAATCTTCCCTCTGTCCCTACACATTAGCAAAAAATAAAAATTGACAGTTAATCTTTAAGGGACACTTCTTTAACCCCTTCCCGACATGTGACGTACTATTACGTCACATGTCGAGTCTCTTAAAGATGGCGCCCGCTCCTGAGCACTGCTAGCAACCGGATGTCTGTTGTTTCTTACAGCAGACACCCGCGACTAATGTCCGTGACTGGTGGTAATGCTGATCACGGACATTTAACCCTTCAGATAAAAAAATATAAAAATGAATAAAGAGTTGACAAAAATATATATAGTTAAAATCACCCTTCTTTCCCCCAAAATGAGAATAAATTTTTTTTTTTAAAAACAAAAGAAAAAAACAAACAAAAAAACAAAAACAAACACACTACACATCATGGGTATTGGCGCATGTGAAAATACCCATACTATAAAAATATAAAAGTATTAACCGGATCCGGAAAATCGCCCATTTTGAAAAAAGGGTGAAAACGTGCGATTTGCAATTTTTGGTCGCTTCTCCTCCCACAGAAAATTAAATAAAAAGTCATCAAAAAGTTATACACGCCCCAGAATAGTTTATCAATGAAAAGTATAGATCGCCCGCAAAGAAGAAGCCCTCATACAGCTCCGCTCACATAACTACAAAAAAGTTATAGGGGTCAGAATATATCAAGTTTATTTTTATGTTCCCAGCATCAAAACACAAAGAAAGGTATATATATGTGGTATTGCTTGATTCGTACTGCCCTGGAGAATGAAAATCATGAGTTAGTTTTATTGCATAAACAATGCTGTAAAACTGTGGCAAAATTGTGTTTTCCAATTCCACCACCTTTGGAATTTTTTACCACTACATTTTATGCAATAGTGGCCTTGGAAAGTACAACTTGTCCTGCAAAAAATAAACCCTCATACAACTATGTGAATTGAAAAATAAAAAGTGCGGTGGTTTTCTGGATATAACTTCTATAAGATACCCTATGTATTCTATTTCTTGTCCTGGGTTTTTAACTTTCTCCTTTGGACATTTAGGATGACAAACTGCCTCGGTTGACTCTCTCAGTCAGACCATTCACTGCGGCCAGAGAGGAAAGGGGGAGGAGGGGGGAGTTTCAGTGACTCGATTATAGCATCACACACTACACTGATAAATGCAATGCTCTTTTGTGGGCATTGAGAGAGCAATACAGCCATTATGCTATTATCCCTATCCTACCAATCTACTATTTAACTAACAGAAAACATTTTCTACTCACAGCACCAGTGTACTGACAATGGATTACCTATTTATATAGGAGTTTTACCTTTCTGTACTACTGGCTACAGAAGGACTATATTTTGTTTAATTTTCAATGGCATATTATAGCTGAAATGTAAAAGAAAACCAGCCAAAAATCATCTAAAAATACCCCTTTAACCAACTGACTTAAAGGAAAGTGGAGCATGTATGACAAGGCCGCAGTGAGAGTCACAACTTGCTGTGTCCTATGTCTGTCTATGGATATTGCCTGAGTGCGTATACTTCGTTTTATGCATCTGTTAGCAAGTGCTTTGACTGAAATTACCAAAGGGCTATGTGCTTTTGGCTATACGATGTATATGGAACGGCATTAATAATAAACTCCAGATTCAGTAAGCGTAATCAATGTATCTACTGTATACTGATCCCTCTTTTGGAGGATTTGAAGCGTTAATCGTACATTGAAGAAACTTTCATAGAAGTCAAATTTACCCATTAATATGATTTGGAAAGTAAGGAAACAGAAGAATCCATATCAATAACGTACTGCAACAACTCAGGTTGCCTAAAATGCATTTAACCCTAAGTGACATAACTAATTTTAGCTTTAACCCTGGGTTCACACCTGAGCGTTTCTGAGGCGCGCGTTTAGTCGCGAGTATTACAGCGCGTTTTGCAAATAGGAAACGCGCATCATACGCGCGTTCGTGACTCTGGAGACCAATTGAAAAAAGCATATCTACACTTTAGCGAGTGTTAAACGCGCGTTTTATGCGCGTTCCCGTATTAGAAGTCTATGGGTGCAAGCGCGCGACAAAACGCCCCAAAGAAGCTCAAGAACTTCTTTGAGCGTAGGGCGTTTTACAGCGCGTTCAAACGCTGTAAAACGCTCAGGTGAGAACCATGCCCATAGGGAAACATGAGTTTTCTCCTGTTGAGCGTATTACAGCGCGTTCGAACTATGCTGTAAAACGCGCAAGTGTGAACTGAGGGTAAAGAGTCATCCATAATTTTCATATTGATGGGGTATTCTCAGGAAAGTCCTTCAGTATCAGGTCAGCGGAGACTGACACCCCACACCCCCTCCAATCAGCTGTTCCCAAGTCAGTGCCAGAACCACACAGCTCCGTTCATAGTTTAATGGATACGAGCACTGGTCCCATTGAAGTAAATGGGAGCTGCACTGCAGTTACCAGCTCTGTCCACTACACAATGAACACAGCTAATTGTGTTGGATCCCAGCCGATCCGATACTGATGTACTATTCTCAGGGACAGGCTGCCTGCGATTCCTCCCCCGATGTACTTTCGAACTTGGCACTCGCAGCAATCAGAATTAGTTTTTACATGACTGCTCGGGTTATATTCTATGGCAGAGGCATTGCATTACCTCTGCTGACTTCTAAGTAAAATACTTGCATATACAAATCATGCAGTACCTGTTTCTTATAGGGTGCAATCACTCCAATGTCTCTGGCCGATACGGATGTGGTAACATGCTTTGCAAGTATACAGGAGTATCTCATGACCTGCACGGCTTCTGAGGGATTGAACCAGGAGGGATTGTTTCCTTCCCTCATTTCCGTTCCCTGTGGGGAAACATTTCGAATGAAGAGATGGCTCGAGAAACAAACACATGAGAAAAAGGACCTCTAGAAAACATGGTCCAAATAACATTACCACAGATCATTAAAATGAAAGGACTTGCATACCCTGATACCATGGAAAATCAAAGGAAAACCTTTCTTGGGCAACTTGTCCCATTTCAGGAGACGGTTTATAACAGCCGGATCGGCACAGACTTCTAATTCCTTATGATAGAACAGCTTGGATGGGAGATGAAGCAAGGCTGCATGGGATCTGTAGTTCTTCATCAGTTTTGTGATCTTTTAACAAATAAAAAAAAAGGATCAGATATAATTAACACAATACATGGTTTTGGGAACATTGTGCTCAGAAACCCTAACTTTGAGTAAGCTCTTAAAAGAGATTTTCTACTGCGGTTAGCCATTTTCTTTGAGAAAAAACAAAAACACCAACAGCTGTCCTTGCATTGCGTCTGGTATTGCAACTTATTGCAGTCCAGCCCCATGCACCTGAATATAGCTACCACACACAACCTGTATAACCAGATTGGGGTCTAATATATGCTGGTTGAAGGCCCCTTTGGACATGCCGAGAACTCGCCAACGAGCATTCACAGGAACGTTAGCAATTATCTGGTGGTGTAAAGGTCCCGCCGATCACCTGACGAACGAGTGAAGTGCTCGTTCATCGGGCAATATGCTTGTTTGTGCGGGCACCTAAATCATTGTTTGCCGGCAGCAGATCATACTGTCTAAACAGTGCTGCTTGCAAGCAAGTCTGTAGGGGGGTGAGCAATGACCTAAGCGATCGCTCCTTCCCATACTGTGAAGGTGATCGCTTCCTTCATGTAATTCGCCTGCTAAATTGTCCTGTGTAAGGGGTCGACAGCCAAGGTCATTTAAACTGAAATCTCATTTCTTCCTGGTGCTTAGATGGC